>JAWZYV010012138.1:0-220630 GCA_038373885.1 Cheiracanthium punctorium | reverse complement strand
AGAATGTACATTATTTATTTAGAAATATGGAAGAAATTTTAAAGCTGTCAGTAACTAATTAAACTCTAATTGTAAAATTAGATATTGTTTCTAGTTTAGGATTGTGATATTTTTTCATGCTTTTTAAATATATGAATAACTAGCTGAAGTACCCGTTCTTCGCACGGGAATGAATGGACTTTTTGATATTAATATTTGTTGTGATTACTATTTATTGTAATAAAGAGATATAGCAAAATGAATATCGCGTTATATTGTGTTCAATAATCATGCATACTGAATTTCAAGGCAATCGTTTTTACGGTGCAGAAGGCGATGCGGCGTAGCACAATCTAGTGGCGAGTTTTAGCAAAACGGATACGGCAAAAATATTCTTCGCATTCAGATATCGATGTATACGAATTTTCATGACGATCGGCTGAATAGTCTTGAAGTTCATGTGTTGACGCGACATCTAGTGTCAAGGTATAGGAAAATGGATCGTGCCAAACTCTTCCCCGTGTTCAAATATCTATGTATACCTATTTTCATAGCGATCATTCGCACAGTCAAGAAGTGATACACTGCAGGGCCATCTAGTGGTTAATTAAAGTAATGATTTGCTACAGCGCCGTCAAGCGGCGAGTTATAGCAAAATGGATAACGCCAAAATATTCTCATTGTTCAAATAGCTATGTATACTGATTTTCATAGCCACCGTTTGAATGGTCAAAAATTTGGCCTGCTGCAGCGTCATCTAGTGGCGAGTTAAAATAATAATGCATTGCAGTGCCATCTAGTGGTGAGTAACATCAAAAGTAACGCAGTTAGAATATATTCTTCGTTCTCAAATGTGTAAGTATAAAAAATTTTATGCCGATCGGTCGAACGGTATAGAAGTTGATGCGTTGCAGCGCTATTTAGCGGTAAGTTACAGCAAATGGATAGTGAAAAATATTCTCCGTGTTCTAATATTCGCGTGTACCAAATTTCATCGAAACTGGTTGGACGATATTCGCATAGCAAACGGCTAAAAGGAATAGAATTCGACGTTCTGCTGCGCCACCTAGTGAAAAGTTAGAGGAAAACGGATAGCATAAAAACCTTCTCCATGATAAAAGACTTAGGTGAACCAAATTTCATGGTGATCGGTGAAACGGTGCTGGAGTTTTTCAACCTACTACACACATACCAACATTCATTTTTATCTATAACCAGTCTTATTATACGTATATACCAGTCTCAAGTAAAATCCAGTTTCAAATCTAAGCCTCGCCAAAGTGCCAGCATACGCCATTTTGCAAGAGTTTTTTCAGGGAATCATTCGAAGCATTGACTTAGCAGCAATCAAAATGGGAAAGTGTTCGACCGCCAGGCATTTATTTGAAAAGTGGAATCCCTTAATACAGCCGCATTTTTTAAATTATCAACTATAACATGTTTTATTCATCGTTACCTCGATGTACTAAATGCAAAGATTTCAATTTTCTGAAATTTGGCGGATTTCCCCCAAGTTAAATCAATGTACTCAATTGGCGAGAATTCTGAAGCTACATCGCTTGAAATGCCCTAATAACTGCATTATTTCTGCACGGATAGTTAAAATTTAATGCTGTATTCTAAGAAAACCTATACACTTGTTTTCAAAAATGCTATTCCCTTAAGCTTTCAGTAAATTGCGCCAAAAAGCCTAAAACTGTGCAAACCGCTAGAACTCACTCTCTAAAAATCGGCCTATCAGCCATTTTTTTTTTCGCCAAACTAAAAAAAATTACATATTAGTCTCGGATATCTTCGATCCTCATTGTTTTGCGTATAAAACATTTCTTTCCTGCTCTCATTTCTTATGCGCACACGATATTATAATTAAAAAAATAACCTAAAAAAATAAACTAAAAAAATCATTATTATTCTTTTATTTTTACTTTAAGAATTTAAAACATTTTATTCGGCAAAATCGCCACACATGGCAACCAAGATGCTTATTTCACACACTTTTTTCACTACAGGGGTTAATATTACGTAAAGCTTTCTGCGTAGAGAACATAAAAAATCTCTTAAATTCCGGGAACGGAAATTAAGAGAACCATTCAGGAGGAAAACGTTTTTAAGTGGAGTTTCAAAGTTTTAAAGTAGACTATCATTTATTCTATATTATTTTACATATCTGTGTAAAATTTCAGGCTGACAGGTCCATTTTTGTGGAATTGTATACTACCCAAATCAATAAATTGACAAACAGAATTTCATTTTTATTTATAAGATAACCTACGCTTGTTTTTAAAAATACCCTCTCATTAAATTGCGCCAAGCGCTAGAATCATAGAAAATCTGACACACTTTCAGATTTTAAATACGCACTAAAGTGCTATATATAAAAAGAGTTATAATCCATGGGTCTTCCCTATTTTCGTTCCTTCTTTCATTAAGTTGGAAAGTGTATCATTATTCATGAGTGTGATTAAACAAAATTAAAATTGATATTTCTAACATCCTTTTTTCTGGATGTAATACATTAGATGCAGAAAAGCTGCTCAGAAAAATGCAAAATTCCAACTGAATGAAAATTTCAAAAACTTATACGCAGGTGTATTCATAACCCAAATAGCAGACGATTAAATTACGATAAATAGCGCCAAGCGTTAGAATCCTCCTCAAAATCGCGAGAATGCTGAAGATAGATCGCTTGAAATCCCTTAATTCGCACGGATCATTAAAATTTAACGCTGTATTCTAATAAAACCTTTGCACTTGTTTTCAAAAATCCGTTTCCTTAAGCTCTCAGTAAATTGCGCCAAGCAGGAAACTGTGCAAACCGCTAGAACTCACTTTCTCGGCATTTGAGCCATTTTATTTTTTCGCCAAACTAAAAAATTTTAACATATTAGCCTCGGAAATCTTCAATTCTTATTGTTTTGCGTATAAAACATTTCATTCCTGCTCCGATTTCCCATGCACACGATATTATAATTTAAAAAAATATAACCTTACGAATATAAACTAACAAAAAAAATCATTATTATTCTTTTATTTTTACTTTGAGAATTTAAAACATCTTATTCGGCAAAATCGCCACACTTGGCAACCACGATCCTTATTTCACACTTTTTTCACTACAGGGGTTACAATTACGGAAAACTTTTTGCGTGGAGAACATAAAAAATCTCTTAAATTCCGGGAACGGGTGGACTTTCAAAGTTTTAAAGTGGACTATGATTTATTCTATATTATTTTACATATCTGTGCAAAATTTCAAGCTGATAGGTCCATTTTTGTGGATTTGTATACAACTCAAACAAACAAACAAACAAACAAACAAACAAACAAACAAACAAACAAACAGAATTTCATTTTTATTTATAAGATTTGTCTCCAATGTAATTTGAAGCTATGACTATGACTAGATAGGTTTATCCTTAGATTGACATGAATTTTAGTGCATGCTTTCTGTGGATAACACTTTCTGGTGTGGTGTCTGTTATTAAATGTGCATATAAAATGCATTAGAATAAATCAATAAAAAACATGAAAGAATTGGTTTGTTAATTATTTTTTTTAATATATTTTGATTAAAAAGTCAATTTATACATTGTTTACAGAAATAGTTTTGTACCAGTGGTTGGTTTATTAAAAAAATAATAATAAATAAATAAAACAGGAAGTTTCTTATGTTGAAACTGGCATGTGATGTGTTAATGTATGATTACTTATTGTTGCTTATGCTAAAAAAAAAAAAAAAAAAAACCTATAGAATCTACTTTTTCAAAATCACTAAACTTGGCTACCAGCCTTTTTATTCTTTTGCAGTATTCTAAATTAGGTATGGAGTGGAACTTAAATATCTTGAATAAATGTGTTTTTTCTATTAAACTGACACCCTCTTTTATTTCACCTTCTTATCTTAATTCTTTCTGTTGTTTCTTTGACTTCGTGAAATCAAGGTTATATTGTTGTTGTTCTCGTGTCCATGGACAGATGATTAAATGGTTAAACTGTACTTCGTTAAAATAAATACTTATTCTTTTACCTAAAACTTTCCACTCTGTTCTGCGTGGAGCTGATATTAGGATTAGAAATTATTCTGAAGATTTTTAGATTTTTTGATACTTACGTATTATCCCAGTGGTCATTTCCGATAAAGTATTTTTTCATCAAATGTGCTGGAAACTGTTGCCAATCGTATTCGAAACCATTAATAATTTCATGTGATTGGCATTTATCTTGGCGAGAAATCGCTTGTCTTGTTTGAGTGCCGGGATAATACGCCAGTAGCAATTTTTCTATGAATACTGTTCTTACCTGCTGTTTAGATTCAAGAACCTAAATCATTTTATGCAGTCAAATATGATGCTTTTTTTTTCTTTCACTTTTTTTGTAAATAACTTCTAAAGTAATTTAAATTGGCTGACTGACATCTGATTTTTTTAATATCTATCGCTTGCATGTAGTCTGGTTCCTGTGTAAATTATGTGAAAACATACTTTCAAGTAACATTGTAATTTACGATGTTGAAAAAAAATTCCCTTACATACAATCATCATGGAAGAATATAACTGTAAAAATCTATATACTACTCCTTTTATTATGATTTTTTTAATCAAATCATTGAACTAATAAATCTGATATGGACACCACATGACTTCCTTGTACCTCTATTAAACCAGAAATATTTTCGGGGCACTTCATCTAAACTTATTTCATTTGAAAGAGACAAAATACTGCAATTCTAAAGTTTACCGCCAAGCTGAGTTCAATTTTAAAGATTTTTTTCACTTAATTGGGCAATATTTTGACAAAAGCCAATAAGCTTGCGATAGCGAGATTTCAGTCACAGCTGAAACAGTTATTCATCACAGATTTTTAATGAAATGAAGGTATCTATTGACCCTTAATATATTTTAAGTCTTTTGGATGACCATGTAAATAAATTACTCAGTCCACAGCAATCAAAAGCACAGTTAGATGTTACAATAGTTCTAAATACAAAATTTCAACATTCTACAGTTAAAAGTTTTAGAGTCATGGAAAATGCATAATTATTTTTTGGTGTTAAATTAGCGATATTTTGGATGATAAACACGGTGGATGACAAATAGCGAGATTCTGTGCATGGACCAAACAATGAACGACTACAGACATAATATATTGAAGACAGTGGCGTAGCCGGGGGGGGGGGGAATAAGGGATCACAACACACACACCCTGAAATTTTGCAATACAAAATGTATATTCTTCACTCCCTCACCACACACATGTATACATATATGTGAGTTACAATAGTAACCCCTCCCATGAAAAATTTCTGGCTACGTCACTATTTGAAAATGTCTATAGCCATTAATGTATTGGAATTCTGGTAGTTGCATATAATCCTGATAGACATTCGTGCCAAATTATTTTTTCGGAAAATGTGCTGGCAAACTGTAGCCAATTGCAGGGGCGTAGGCAGAAATTTTTGATGGGGGGAGGGGGGGGGTTACAACTACTAAAACTCATATATATGTATACGCGTGTGTGATAATGTAGTGAAGAATATACATTTTGTATGGAAAAAAATTCCCCATGGGGGGGGGGGGTGTTATGACCCCCATACCTCCCCCTTGGCTACGCCCACGGCCAATTGTATTCGGAACCATCATGATTTCATGCAACCTGGATTTATCAAAGCGAAAAATCGCTCGTCTTGGCAGACTGCAAGGATACATGCGCGTACCAAAATTCTTTTGGGTGGTCCTGTAAATAAACTCTCCAGTTGATTGGAATAAAAAATCTAGGTGTACAACTAGATGTTACAAAAATCTTATATATAAAGTCTCAGCAATCTACGACTAATAGTTTTTGAGATATGCAAATTAAATATATACATATATACACCAAAAGTTGCCAAGTTTGATGAACTTTTAATGCAGTTTTTGAGGGAGGTGGCTGAACGTCACCGGACCATTATCCAACCATATGGTAAGATGTTATTCTGCTTGAAATCAGTGGCGGCCCGTGGTCAAAACTGTTAGTGCAGCCGGAAGCATATGAGCCCCCACCTCCCGTTTCCTCCGGACAGGATTGGAAAATCTTTGTTACTGAATTCGAAAGCTGGCGTATTAAGCCCATCGGAAAGCAGGCGGATTTTCCAAACATATATTCTCCTTACCCCCTCCCTCACTTCTCGTCCGAGGCAATCAGTGAGTCGAGTTCTCAAGTTCAGCCGCCGTTAAAAAATCTTTCATCGACTGTATCAGCTGCATACTCCCTATGCCGGAGAGGCTGCTTACGTAGTCTTGTCATGGCAATTCGCGATCTCAACGACCTAGAGGTGGCGCTGTAAAACGTCAACAAATTGGCTGTAGAACGGGTAGATTTCCACGTGCTTACATTATTGCATTAGCAATAGCATTGACCGCTTGACAGTGTTGCTTTTCTGATTAATTCAGTGCCGGATTAACAATATAGCAGATGTAGCAAATGCTACGGGCCCCGCGCTTTTGGGGGCCCCGCGCCTTTACCTTGAAAGTTTTCGTCTTCCCCTCAAGATCTAGCTTTTTTGACACTTTCCAACAAGGTAGAAAAGTGTTTAAGATTTCGGTTTGTCTGTCTGTCCATCCTTGATATAACTCGCGTCAATAGGCATAGATTTCTATGAAATTTATATATGCTATTCTTATCTGCTGTACCATGTGCCCTATTGTAAAGGATCTATGTAGCAATTATAGATTTTTTCTACAGGAGCACTCAAAATAGTCGCAATACATTGAGCTCTATGGGAAGTTATTCTTTAAAGCGTATCATCCTACTAACTACAAGGGGGGATCAAATGAAAAGGTACGAAACGACACGGTGGGTACAAATGTAGACTTTATTCAAAATATACACCATAGGCCTGAGCACAACGATCCCACTGACGAACAAGCCGCAGGATTCCTTGTTCCCAGAATTCCTGTGGCCGTGACGAGACCCAGTCCGTCACAGCGTCTTTGAATATGTCGTCCGAGTGGAAGCACTTCCCTTTCAGGTGGTTTCTTCAGTGGACCCAACACATGGAAATCGCAGGGCGACATGTCCGGACTGTAGGGCGGATGGTCCAACATCTCCCACTTGAACTTCGCCAGTAAACGGACATTCCATTTTCTCATTGACTTGTGGGACACACAGCCTTCCCAGTATACGGTCATCATCCTGCGTTGAATAGTGGCCGGTTTAACACCTTCCGCTGTCGAAATCAAATAACGCCTCGCTGCCCCTAAATCGTCGAATTTTGCAATGTGAACGCCATCCTGTCCTCACACGCACTGCCGCGTCAATTGGACGTAGGAGGGTGCTTTTTACAAGAGCTTCTGCTCTCTCCTGCGGGCCCCCGCATGTTCCTATCCACACCAATGGCTCCAATCGCATTCCTAGATGTCTCGCTACGTGTTCTCATAGCTGCATGGACAATATGATAACGGTTAGGTTGTTGCGACGTTTCCATTTGATCACCCCTTGTAGTTGCGCTGAACCCTGACTTCAAGATAAAACTTTTTCCTCCATGACTGCAAAAAGATTACAAAGTCAAGGACAAAAAGCCTAACAACTTCTACATCGTTTGTACGATCCGCTTGAAAATTTTCACAACTTAGTAAAAAAATATAGAAAACAATCTGTCAATTTTAAAAATCTGAAAATCCACCCGTTCCCTCATTTTTAAGCGATTTTTCGCTATTTTCAGCACTATTTCGTTTCCGAGAGTAAAAAAAAGTGAATCATTTGCGTGACAAAATGACCTATTTTAAGTGAAAATGACGTCATACAATTGGGGGATTCCAATACGTTTAAAATAAGTTCTCCCGATTACACAGTTTATTATTATTTTTTCCCCCCACAAATAAATCGTCTGCTGGATATTCGAATGTTTACGTATACAAAACGAAAACTTTCGACTGCGAAAAGATTCCGCGAAAAGATGAGCATGAAATTCGATTTGGGTCTGTAATAAAATTGAATATGAACTTATTTATTTTAGGTGGATGCAAATTAAATATATTGAATGAAAGACAAATTTCCTTAAAATGTTTTTTCTCGCGCCCGTTGTAATTGCCTCCACAAAAGGCTTATGACTTCTAGTTTTAGAGATATTCTGCTCTTTGAAATGAAACAAAATTGGGTGTTATTAAGGATTACAAAATGAAGCTTTGAATCGAAAATAGTGTCTGTATAGTTAAAAGTTATTCTATACGGGAGCACTCAAAATAATTTCAATACAATACGGTCAATGGCAGTTCAGAGACAGGCACCTATTTTAAGCATATAATACTATCCTACAATATGATTAGCTAATAATCCGACGACGATCGTGTGCCTCCTTCAAAATTTGCGTCAAAAGCCGGCAATGTTGGCGACTTTTGCGATAAATTGCCAAATAGGGTGCGAAAAAAATGCTTTGAAAAATGAACCGAACTTGGCGATATTTTTATTATTTTACGATAAATCGAAAAAGGTATTTACGTATTATCCCGGCGGTCATTAACGCCAAACTATTTTTTCCTCAAATTTGCTTGCAAACTGTTGGCAATCGTATTCCGAACCATCAATAATTTCATGTGTCCGGCATTTATCTTGGAGACAAAGTTGCTCGTCTTGGCGGATCGCCGGGATAATATGTAAGTACCTCCAAAAATGTCTAATGTGATTATATTAAGCTATGACGATTTCCTTGGGAATTTTGAAAATTCGTTACTCGCACTGTAATTAACTGATTTATTGTAATGTTCTTTGTTAAGGGCTATCTGCCTAGGAGTAGGAAGGGGGTCTCTGACCGACGAAAATCTGTTAATGCATTAGAACCCAAAACGGGTTAACGGATTTACATGGAACAAAATTGCAAACTTTGATTCTTTAGCTCGTGGAAAATTAATTTGAGACTGTTAACCCTTAAAAGAATAAATTTATCGCTTTCTGTGTTCGTCCGATGCCATTATAATGTATAAAAGGATTATTTGTACATTTTTAACTTACCAGCAAGTTTAAGAGGTCCTTATGATTTCGGTTATTTGTCTGATTTGATGTCCACCCATCCAGAGTTCTAACTGCTGTGGACAGGGGCGTAGCCAAGGGGGCTTATGGGGGTCATAATCCCCCCCCATGAGGAATTTTTTGCCATACACAAAATGAATATTCTTCACTACATTATCACACCCACGTATACATATATATGAGTTGTAGTAGTCGTAACCCCCGCCCCCATGAAAAATTTCTGGCTACGCCCCTGGCTGTGGATATACATAGATTTGTGCGAAATTTATGTTTTTTCTATGTACCGTACCATGTACCATATTGAAAATGGTGTGTGTAGCATTTATAGTTCTTTTACAGGAGAAAAAAAATCCAATGTATAGTACAGTCTAAAAAACAGAACTAAAAAATTAGGGGGGGTTCAGGGGGGTCTCCACCTGTATCTGTTGATACAGGAATGACTGAATCAACAGTCATTCTTGAAAACATATTTTAGAGATATTCGATTTTTGAAAGAAAACAAAGTTGGCATATATATTACTAAGGCTCTCAAAATGATGCTCTCCATTGAAAAAAACGTCCGTATTATTAATAGTTCTACAGGAGCACTCAAAAGAATTCCCATACATTGCAGTCTGTGGCATTTGAGAGACACTAATACATTTCTAGCACAAGACAATGCGTATAAAATTTTTATGTTCTTCAGTTAAACGCTAAAAAAAAAAATTAAAGGTCTTTTACAGGGTCTCATAAAATTGCATTTATAGTGATAATACAACATTTTTTTTATCTACGAAATCTCGCCAGTTTTAACTAAATTACGACGCAGATTTGTCGCAAAATATTTTTGTATTGGAAAGTGTTTTATAATCTATGAGCTTGGCATGATTTACCTTTCTTGATTTTTTAAGGCAACAGATAAATCTTGTAATTCTTTCTTTCTTTCGTTCTTTCTTTCTTTCTTTCTTTTTTTTTTTTTTTTTTTTTTTTTTTTTGATAAGACAATTTCTGAAGCTCTATATAGAGGAACTGTAAATCAGTTGTAGACAACTCATTGAAAGAATATATGTATAACTCGGCTGTTCGAGACTCGTCAATGGGAGACCCCCTGAAACACCTAATTTTTTAGTTTCATGATTGCCATATTAAAACGATATTAAGGGACTATGTTATTTTATCTCTCATCTATCGTGTATTTCACCTGGTAACCCTATGTTGAAATTTTTAGGATTGTAACCTATTTATAGAAAAATACATGTGATGCACATTCTACAGCTTAGTAGTTAATGTTGTAACAATAGATTAAAGCTGTTGTAAACTAATAGTATTTAAATATATGTAAAATATATATGTGATGTATATTCTACAGCTTACGAAATAGTGTAACAATAGATTAAAGCTGTTGTAAACTAATAGTATTTAAATAAACGGATGACATTTTTAAGCAATCATTTTATCAAATAAATGCAACCTTAATGGGCTTATAGAAATCGGTGGTTTACGTAACACATACTAACATCTTCAGCGGACATTTATTCCTACTTTTATGTCCCGTTTTCATAACGCATTTTCGTGTCTCATTTTTATGTCACATTTTCAAAAGGGGGTGAGAGATAAAATGACATAGTCATTAATACATTTAATGTGGCTGTTGCATGCCTGCATTATTTAGTCAACTCATTACCTAGGCGAAACTGAATGAGTATTCTAAAGTCAGCAATAAGGGCACACACAAGAGTATATTTAACAATGCTGTGGAACAAAAACACAGTTCTCGGAAAAATATTTCAGGGAGTATCCAAAAGGGGGGAAATAAAAGAAAGACAGAAAGAAAGGCTGTATCATTATCTTTTTGTTGACTTAAAGCGAAACTCAGACAAACGGAGGAGGGGGTATCCCGATTCTTGCACCACTCACCTATGGCCTTTAGAAAATGGATTCCTTACCAATAATGTTACAGTTTTGTCTTTATTTGAAGAATGAATCCAGAAATAAACAAAATATAGAAAGAAAACTAAGTGCCGAAACAAAAAAACAGACTCAGGGTCTGATCAAGGGCGCATTAAAGGGAGGGGGTCGGAGGAGGCGACCACCCCTTCCGAGAAAAATGAAATTAATGTAAACAATCCCAACTTACTTCCATAAAATTTATATATCTGTATGTGAATCTTCCATCCAAGCCTCCACCACAAAATTTTATTAATCCGTCAGTGGGCCGGATTATTCATTAGGCTGTAGTCTATCTGTCCCGATCATTTCAGGGACTTTTCAGTAACAAGTCGAATGAATTTTTTTAATGAAGTTGTAATCAAACTTTTCAAAATGACTCAATGGAACGAAAATATTTGTGGCTATTTCTGAAGATGTTCTTTGGAACGCGAGTTGACCTTCTGAATTTCCCCGAGAGCTGAGATCCATAGAATTAAGATTGTAGGAAAAACGCGCCCCATATTCTATAATAATCCCCCACGAAACAATAATTTTTATTTAAATATTGGACATAAAGTTTCTTTGTTTTGCAGTAAATATGAGGATGGTATTTTAAACGGATGTTGGGCAGCCCCAAAGTTCTTTTATTTTAGAGTAAAGGCGGACGGCTTAGGCGAAATTCGAAGGTGTACTAGGGTGTAAACCATCTTAGAAGGCTTTTGGTAGTTGGCTTGCTTTGTTTTTACTTAATTATTTATTTTACATTTTACAATATTTAAACAAAGGCGAATTATTTTTTGAAACAAACATATAACATAATATATAGAATGTAAGTCATTTTTTTATAGTTGGGGAATCCACTATTACGATAAATTATCTTATTAATCTTGGAAATTAACCACGTTAAATATAAAAGAATTGATTTTTGGCCGGTCGAAACCACAGGTCAAGAGCGCGAATGCCAGTACATTCGTTCAAATAAAATATTTAGAACCGAGAGGATCTTCGCACAAAGACAAGACAGTCGAGGTATCCGAGAAGCCATAACCCCAGGCAAACTGAAAACAAAAAGAATTTTCGGATACTCTTGATCCACAAAGAAATTCACAAATTACTTGTCACATTTAAGATTATTATGTCTTGCAAAAACATTTGAACGTAATTCGATAATGAATGTTTTATCCGAATTTTTTATTATTTATTATATAGATTATTCTATTTAGAAAAGATACAATCCTCTTATAAAGATATTTTGAACAAAATATTTTACATCATTTTAACGAGGATAAGTTGAAAAGTAATGCACATATGCTTGTAGAACACTAACGAAATGGCCTTTAGAGGTGTTCCAGGCGGTATAAGGAAGTAACAGTCCCCCTGTACAAGCATGTACAGTTTAAATGCCCTCCGTGCATGCAGTATATTTTGAATGGCTGAGGTAGTATTGTGCTAGATCTATCTATCCCCAGTTCGATTTCTTATGAATTAACCCATTAAATAAATTAAGAGAAGTTAAAAATATGTAACCTATTATTAGTAAAGACCGTCCAGATAATGAAATAGTTTTACACGCATGTATTTTAGAAGGTTATAAAAATTTTACAGAAACAATTATTGTTTTATGTGTGTAAACTTGTCTAGTTATATGTTTGCATATGGGAAAGGTGGGAAGTGTAAGAAATTCCAAATATATATCCATGAACATTAACATTCATTAAAAAAAAAAAACTGAGTTGTACGAATAAATAACTTTAAACATCGCCTGTCTCACTATCTATTTACCCCCCCCCCCCACTTTATTTTGACGGGCATTTTTTCCACACACCAAATTACTTGGAGAAATTGATTTCTCTAGTGTTAACTCAAATTTGTTCATTTTGAATCAAGAAAATTCGTAAACGTGTATTTTATTTCATTATCGCACAAAACCTACAGATTAGCTCACCCAAGGTGGAGGAAGGGCTGGGATAAACCTCTCGCGAATATAACACGTGGGACCTTTTAGTTTTGTTTATATCTAATTAGCATTAGTAATACCATTAATTAGCACTAAACATAAATTTAATATAATTAGCACTATTTATTTTCTCATTTGATTTAGTTCTACTACTTTAATGTGAGGGTGAACTCCTCCCCATAAATATATATATATATATATGGGTGCGTCACTGAGCAGGGGGCCCCTTGGTAACATTTGCTACTGGCCCCGCGCTGTCTTAATCCGGCACTGGATTAATTTCTCTATTTGACGTCGATTTTTTGCATAATTGTGATGGATTTGAATTTAGATTTAGCTAATATCTTCAATTGTGCAGACTGTAATAACAAGATTGGCTTATTTATTGAAGACGAGAAGCTTTTAAGATCCAGCCATTTCATATCATGTGAGAAAAACCGTAGACACTGACAGCACCATTGAAGTATGTGGTTGTTATTGTCTATTGTGTTGTTATGTGGTTTGTTATTGTCTCCAGACTACTTCATTTCATTCAGTAAAGTACACAATAATTGTGAAATTTGAAAAATCAAGTTGCTGGACGATTAAAGAAAGTTTCTCTACCTGCAAGGCCGAGCCTACATTTGTAAACATCACATTGCTGTGTAATTACGCTGTTAAAAGTGAGTTATATATTTATACGTATCATTTTTTTTCTCTTTAAAAATTCATTTACTGGCTTATCATATACTTCATTTAGACTATTTTATAAGTGTTTATATTTTAACATGGCTTGTTTTAATCGTATTATTTAAAGGAGAAAGAGCATGTGACTCAAATGATTATCTCTCATCGATTATGACGCAAAGGATATATGGTGAATTGCGTTAATGGGGAACGATTATTCATCATGAGCAATTCGTAAAAGAATTATAACTTGCCTTTTGTGCCAAATATACAAGCTGCTGCATCTGGTTTTCCAGAGATAAAAATAGTATATTTTGTTTCGTGTGCACTTGTTTAAGTGAAGAAATTGTTGGATATGTGATGAGATAAATGTATTGTTCCCCTATTTATATATTTAATTCTTAATTATAGGAATAAATCAGCGCTTACGTGAATTTCTGCCGTATAATTTGAAGAGCATTAAGCTAACAGACCCATTGGAAAAGGCATGAATTAATTTTTATAATTCAGTCTTTTTTGATAGATCTGTTGGAGACTAAATTGCACTCTTCCCTTACATAAATGAATAACCGTCTAGAATGTAAGTATTTCACATTAATATATATATTGTTTTAATTTTGTTGAGTATATTTAAAACAGAACTGTTATATTGGTTTAATTCAATTATTTTAATTGTTCCCAGTAGTTGAAATAAGAAATTGGTTTTGGTGTGAATGAACAGATGTGCAAACATATACATTTAAATACTATTTAATATATATTCTGCATTTTAAGTGTGTATAGCTTGTTAGAATGCAAGTATAATATGAAAATAATTATAAATGCATACACACTTTTTCTAGTATGTTATTAATTTGTTGGACTTCTATGAGAAATGTCTTTTTAGCTGTATAAATATTTTAATCATTAGCTCACTTTAATACTTCATATTTTGTGTTAAATGTTTACTTTTACTTCTGTACAGTGGGGTCCATAGACCATAATGTAAAAAAATCTTTTTCGTAGCCCTGTAAAAAAAAAGAACTACAAGTCCTATACACATCAAAATCAATACCTATCTTGCGATGATGGTCTATAACAAATATGCCTAATTTGAGCTTAATCGAATGCACCGTTTAGGAGGTATCATGTTCACTCTCATACACACATGCATATACATCTTGTAAAAATAGCATTGGGGGAGTTGGAGCTCGTTGGACCTAGGGGCACAGTGGACCAGGCTCAGTTATTTTTGAAATATTTTATTTCATTTTATTATCAACAAATGTCTCTCATAGTTGCACAATTCCTATAAAGAAACCACATGTTAAAGTGGTAAGGAGCCATTTTTTATTTCAATGAGTTGTATTTTAGCACTTCTGAGTAATTTTCAGAAGTCTGCTATTTTGTTTTTTCTAACATTTGTTTTTTATTAAGATTGGAGCACTAAACTGAATCTCTGTTATAGGGTAAATTTATCGATTTAATAATTATTTACTGTTAGCTTAGTTTTTATGATAAAGAAAAAAAATATTACTATACTTTTGAAATTCAAGAATATGGGGCACCTTGGTCCACTCAAATTGGGGTACACTGGACCATGGTCCATCCTACCCCAAGTAATAAAAAATAGCTTTTTAAAAATTTTTAACCCATTTGTGCCTGGATATTTTTGAGACTTTCTTCGATTTTTACTGATAACAGAAATAATAGATAAATTTCTGATGTCAACTTCTTGAACAAGGAATGATTTATTTTAAAATCATTTTGCATAAATATCGAAATATCAACATCCTACTTGGTCATGTTAAAATATTTAGAGTTGAGGCTCAATACTCATGAATAAAGGCTAGGAAAAATAAATAACGTTTTCGACTAATAGCGAAAATGCCGTCCCAAAAAAGGGACGCTAGGCATAAATGGGTTAATTATAACATTACATATTATTTTATTTTTGTTTCACAGTTATGTTAACACTTATGTACAGTTATTCATTTTAAGTTACTATACACAAGCCTGAAGTACATAACAATTAAAAAAAAACTTTGGAGAGTAAAAGTTAAGCTCAAATTATTACTGGTACGCCTGTTAAGGCAATTTTAGAAGATGAAGCAAATAAAAGGATTGAAACGAAAAAAAAGACAATAGTCTGCAGCTTTGTTTGTTTTAAATTATTAATGATAAATGCCAAAGATTTAATTTTTTTTTTCAATGTTTACCAAATAACTTTGTTCTAAGAGTGATTGCTTTTTATTTTTTTACAATTCAGGATTTCTTTTGCTGAGGAAAATTAATTTAACTAGATCTACAAATCCAAAAAAGTAATGTTCCATTATAAAAAGAAAAAATAATAATTCAATTACAATATTGGATAATATTTATTATCAAATATTACTATAACTAAAAATTTTGGTATAGCATGGTCCAATGTGTCCTATAAGGAAACATCGATGTGTTCCATGTACACCAAAATCTCCTAGTCGAATTTTTCATGCTCACAATACTTTCCTTACATGGTACATGTTTGGAAAGTAAAAACAGTATAAAATTAAAACTAAGACTTCATAGTAAAGAAAAGAAAAGTTTTAAATGTGGCTCTTTTCCAGCTAATTCTATTAAAAACATTACAAAAAAAAATTTCCTTTTCTTTACATCATTTGTTATTTCTTATTTGACTTTAAATACAGGTGATTGTATGATTGTGGGACAATGTTTTCACTAAAGTGCAAGAGTCTCACATTTTTTTCTTTTCTCGCATTAAAAATTATTACTGCAAGAATTTGTACACAGTACAATTTTTTTTTATTCTGTACAAAATTCTCGCATTTTGAAAAATTCAGCCAATTTTTCAATAAAAGTCGCACAAGCTTCCATTTTTCAGTCGTAAGTTTAATAAGGATATAATGGATATCTGTTATATCCGGCTGATTTTTCAATATCTGAAATAATGTCGGATATCTGAAACATAACTACCCGGCTATATCCAATTAAAGTTCTATCTATAATATGTATGGGAGAGGATAGAAAATTATATTTGAACATTCTTATAATAAAGTAATACATAAAACAGAGGGATATATTTTTTAACTGAAAAAAAACAGCAAACTTAACACTGGAAATGGATCATTCAAAGCAAACACACAATTTCAACATTTGTTCAGTAATTTTTGAGCACATTTATTACTAGTTAGGCTAATATTTAGAGTTGATTTTGTGCTGCAAAGTGCCGCTTAGCGAACATTTTCTGAACTGAAAAGAAAAAATACAAACTTAAGCACATCTCATGTACTGTCCATGTGCAAATTTGGAGGCGATCTTTTCATCCTTTTCAGCAGTGGACTGCTGTTTACAGGGGAAGTTTAATTATAAGCATTGTGCAGAGAGTATCACTTGAAAAATATGTGCATTCAGTATATGCGATTTCTCTCATAGTAATCCCAGAAATAATGTAATTTTATGCTCTCTACCCATGAAGTTTCTCCGATATTTTTAATTTGCTCCGGAAATCCAATGATAACAAAAAACTCCGATTATTCTGTCTTCAAAACTTATTTACATAGGCAGGTAGAAATTTTCAGTCTTCATCCTTTTTTATGACAATCTTTTACTGAGCATGCCTTTATTGAAGTCTCCAATACCTAATGATTAAAAATAAACCTTTATTTTGATAATTTTTTAATTGAATGCAGGTATTTTCATCTATGATTTTCTGCAAGTTTCAATTGATTTTTAAAGTTAAGTCTACATAAAATATGTACATTTAAAAGTGTTTGTGAAATATATGAAAATTATAACATGGCTGCTCGTGCAGACAGCCATGTTGTAAGATGCTATTTTACTTGTTTAAAATAGTTGTTTTAGTCAGTACTACACTATTGTGTATGATTGTGTCACTCCATACATAAAGTACTTTGACTAATCTTTTTTTTGTGTGTGTGTGTGTGTATGTCAGAATGTCGAAATCAAAAGAAAAAAAAGTAAAATTGTCCTAAAATTTGGAAACTGATGTTTGAAATGATTTTTTTTAATGAATTTGCCTCCTTTCCCCCTTATGGTGCCATATGAATTTTTGTACTGTGAAAGAATGCTCGTATGTTTTAAGAGCTAAACAACTAAACAGATCTATTTTTGTTTTTTAACTAGTAGTTTTTTAAAAATATTATTTTTGATTAAAGAAATTTTATGCGTAATCTGAAAAATTCTGTTTCATACCTGTATAGAACTACAAAAGAAAGCATGGTAATTTCAATATAAATATTTAAAAGAGATTAACTTTTTATTTTATCTATCTCTAAAAGTTATTCAACTTAAAATAAAATTAAAAATTGCTTAATGTAAATTAATATTAAATTATTAAAACAGAAAAAGGGCATTAAACCTATGTTAGGAAAAAATTAACTCATCTATAGTAGATATCTTATTCTTAAATAAATAAAAAAAGTATGCATTTCTTTGTGAAGATAATCTGCAATTATAGATACATTAATAAATATGTCATGGTTAAAATGTATTCGCTTCTGGCAGTAATGCACACATAAAAAGAATATTTTAACTTTTTATATTTTGTTACATTTTTTATATACATATATGTAAAGATATTTAGTTCTTGTAAATTATAAGTCAATTAATAAAAAATACTTTTATGATGTGTGAAACATGCGTGGAATTTATTGCTCTGATGTCATTATATAAAAAAAATGAAAAAACACACTTTATAACTAAATACATGTTTAGTGCCGGATATCCGATCGGGGAACCAAAGGAGCTTCGGATATCCAATATCCGGCAAAATCAGTATCTGTTACATCCCTAAAGTGTAACACAGAATATAAAACTTACCACTGAGAAATGGAAAGTAAACACCCAAAATTAGGGTATTTAGCCCTGATTTTGGGTGTTCACTTGAGGTAGAAGTAAATACCTTATCTACTGGGCATTTACCCAAACCACATCTCTAGTGAGAAATTCTCACCCATTATTTTCTGTAATGATAACCCTGTGGGACAAACTTTTGAGAGGAATAGATTAAAAAACAAGAATCAGATACACAATGAAAGAATAAGGAGCTGATTAATTTATGAAAATAAATACAAATTTTTCCTAAAAATCTGCAGAACAATTACTGATTTTACACTATTCTTTAACACTTTTTAAAAAATTACAGAATTGCGCATTCATTACTCAAAGAGTTAACTGTAACTAATCACACAGATTTCTTGTATTAGATAATATAGGTAATTAATGCAAGAAATTGGACAGTTAATTAAAAATAAGGATATGAATTCGTTAGTTTTAAAGTACAAATACACTTAGTAAAAAGTACAAATACAGATACTGCTGCTTTCAAATGCACAGCAGAATTGTATGAGCACGCATTAGGTATTTAAAAAATAGAATGAACATACAATATATTTACAAACTTGATATAATGAGTTATCATGCACATATTGTAGCATGCAGTGATCATGGTTTATATCTTAGTCCGGCACTTTCCTATAGGAAGGAATATCCTCTCTTGTAGCTTGTTCACTTGTGCAGATGTTCGGTGTAGCCACAACATCTATATTTCAGTAAACTTTCAGCATCTGACCCTATTTTACTAGCCAAAAAAGTACAAATACAGATACTGCTGCTTTCAAATGCACAGCAGAATTGTATGAGCACTCATTAGGCATTTAAAAAATCGAACAAACAAAATTAATAACAAATAAAATTCGATGCATAACCAAGTACATTAAGTTAGAACTATATAACATATCTCTCAATAAAACCTTTGGAAATCTGTACAGTTTATAAATAAAAATATATAAACCATTTAATACATAATTAGAAAATGAAGATCTTCTAATTGCTGTATAGCATTCGAGGGATTATGTTTATTTATTGATTTAATGAATGATTAAAATAATCTAATACTGCATTTGTGAAATAGATAAATATTATCAAAAATAATCAAACTCTACTAATTAACTTACGGTCGAATTATGAGCTAATTATACTGTAGGATAATATTATGCTTACTCATGTTTTAACTTTCATCTGTTCGATCGATCTGTTTCTTATTTGACTCGTTTTCAATTACATACAGCTGTGAAAGATTTAACGATGGCACTGCTGTCTTCTTCAGGTGTGGCCTTTTCATCTGATCCTTTCCTATAAATTTCAAATAAATATTAGCATATACAATGCTGGTCTTTTGATTGCGAAATTTAATATATTTTTAACATCAAATTTAAAAAATAAATAAAGATAATAATAGCAACAATTTTTTTTTTTTTTTTAACACATGATACATACAAAATGTTTAGGTTAAAAGTCATTTCAACTGAACTAGCAGAATCGAATATGGGGTATTTAAATCCAGGGAATACATACAAAAATTATTAGGAATATCCAAGAGATTGTACTGATGAAAATAACAGAAAGTAGTGCATGTATAACTTCTAATATATATATATATATATATATATATATATATAATTTCTAATATGTACCTAAAAGAAGTGAAAAAAAAAAGTATGTGTGACATTTTTTCACTGTTTTCTTTTTGAAAGATCCCCTTTTTAAGCTCAGCATAAAAAAATGAAGCATTAATTAATATTTTATTCTACATTCTTTATATATACATACACACATACATATAATATATGCTCACTAGAAATATCTAACTCATTTAAACGCTAACTTTATAAAACTTGTAATGTGTGCAACAATTCCCGAACAAGTTGTCACAATCTCTGTACAATTATGCATTTTTGTTTAAATAAAGATTTGTAATTTGCAAAAAAATTCAAAACATGACA
This sequence comes from Cheiracanthium punctorium, assembly GCA_038373885.1. NCBI lineage: Eukaryota > Metazoa > Arthropoda > Arachnida > Araneae > Cheiracanthiidae > Cheiracanthium > Cheiracanthium punctorium. The sequence goes on along the minus strand of JAWZYV010012138.1, from coordinate 200,335 downwards.
CAAATGAAAAATTAAACCTCTATCCACCCTTAAAGTGTAAAAAATATCACTCGTAAATAACTAGTAAATCTAAAGCTCATTAAAAAAAATAATTTTAATATTTAGCTTTTTCACTTTAGATTTCATGTAACTGTACTTTGCATGCCTGTAGTATGGCCAAAAAACTGATTTCAGATTAATATATCAGTATCAAATCAATATAGTGATTCAGCTATATTGTGAAAATACCCAATACTGCTTAAATCTGGTATATGAAAATGTTAGTTGTTAGCTCTTTCATAACCAAAATGATAAGGTTATAAAGGAAACATTAAAATTAAAAAAGTACAGTTTGGAAGAACCGATCAAGACATAATTACTTTAGTGTTCAACTAAAAGTTTTCTTATTTCATTTAATTGAGGAGAGGAGCGAAACATTTATAAACTAAAAATAATATTCATGCATTATATAAAAACTATATCAATATTAACACTTTATACATGAGAAAAAGCAGATGTGTATGGTTGGATTTGTGTTGACTCAAATTACTAATAATAAACAGCATCTCTGTTAAAAGGAAATACGGAGGATATAGTTACACACAGATTTTTCATTTGTAAGTTTAATGAGGATGTAATGGATATCTGGTATATCCGGCTGATTTTTCAATATCTGAAATACCGTCGGATATCTGAATCATAAGTATCAGATATCCGGCTATATACTACTATTAAAGTTCTATCTATCTATAATATGTATGGGACAGGATAGAAAATTATATTTGAACATTCTTATAATAAAGCGATACATAAAACAGAGGGATATATTTTTTAACTGAAAAAAAAAACAGCAAACTTAACACTAGAAATGGATCATTCAAAACAAACACACAATTTCAACATTTGTTCTGTAGTTTTTGAGCACATTTATAACTAGTAGGCTAATATTTAGAGTTGATTTCATGCTGTAAAGTGCCGCTAGCGAACATTTTATGAACTAAAAAGAAAAAACTTACAAAGTACAAATACAGATACTGTTGCTTTCAAATGCACAGCAGAATTGTATGAGCACTCATTAGCTATTTAAAAAATAGAATGAACATACAATATATTTACAAACTTGAATTAATGAATTATCATGCACATACTTTAGCATGCAGTGATCATGGTTTATATCTTAGTCCGGCACTTTCCTATAGGAAGGAATACCCTTTCTCGTAGCTTGTTCACTTGTGCAGATGTTGGGTGTAGCCACAACATCTATATTTCAGTAAACTTTCAGCATCTGACCCTATTTTACTAGCCAAAAAAGTACAAATACAGATACTGCTGCTTTCAAATGCACTGCAGAATTGTATGAGCACTCATTAGGCATTTAAAAAATCGAACAAACAAAATTAATAACAAATAAAATTCGATGCATAACCAAGTACATTAAGTTAGAACTATATAACATATCTCTCAATAAAACCTTTGGAAATCTGTGCAGTTTATAAATAAAATATATAAACCATTTAATACATAATTAGAAAATGAAGATCTTCTAATTGCTGTATAGCATTCGAGGGATTATGTTTATTTATTGCTTTAATGAATGATTAAAATAATCTAATACTGCATTTGTGAAATAGATAAATATTCATACAATCTTTATAAGTGTGTGCATTTATGTTTTTCTATGTTAAGATGAAACTGAAAAAAAAAAGTTAATAAATTAAAAGTGAAAATCATTATAAGAATGCTGATACTCTAAAATATATTAAGTAAACTAGCGTCAGAATCAATTAATGAAGGCACGGATTTACCATGCACATTTATTTGTAAAATTTGCAAAATTCACATAAAAATACCCATTTATTACGTCAGGAAATTAAAAAATGGCAATCTGGAAAATGACCTGTTAAAACAAAGCTACTCTCACTGCTTAACAAAATGGGGAGGCTCTCAATTCCGTTCATTAAGCAACATTTATGCAAAGAAGAAAAGTAAACACATAAATGTTAAAATATAACTATATAAATGTTAACACTTTAAAAATATGAAACTGTATATTTGATGATGAAACAATCGTTCTAGGTTTAATAAAGAAAATCTTTAACTGGGTAATATTTTAACACAATACTCTCTAGATAAGGATCAGCAGAACAAAAGGTTCAAAAATATACACACATGAAACATGGCAATCTATAAGAAAACATAAAATTCTTTAGTTAGAATAAAAAATCTTAAATATGTATTCAACAATATATAAGAACACGGTGTGGTGTGGTTTCACGTTTTTAACACCACTATATATTAAAATACTGATGTACAGGATTATTAAATACGTATGAAATCTTAAAGTTAAAACAGCTTGAATAATAGGAAATTCTTTTGTAAATGCATTTACAAACATTAACATATACAGTGAAACCTCCTGTAAGTAAGGGACATTACCAAGGTGTTGTTTATCAAATCAACATTACATAAAACTTATGCAAACACAGTGTGATAAAATTATATTTCACGCACGTTCTAGAAGCTGTTTTTCAAAAGATCGGAACGTAACTGATTTAACATCTTTTAAATGAAGTAGATAGCTGTTAGAAAGTGCTAAATACAACAATCATGAAACTGGTATTTTCTATAATCTAACATCAGAGTTTTTTACCTTTTTAACACAATCGGATATTAAATACGTAATGACTAACAAGATAATAGGAAGCATACACATTTCTTTTAATTTTAACTCAGTTGAGTCAACTAGTTTTTAACAAGGAAGCTTGTTCACACGAAACATTAATTACGTTTAGAACATTATTTACGTTACATTAGCTACGAAACTTTTTAACTTGTAAAAGAATGAACCAGAATGACAAAATAAATCTTTTACATACTTCTCGGAATGAAATCACTTTCTTTAAAATGCTTTCCACAAACAACCATCCGATTGGATACAGGTTTACCAATTCTCAGCACATGTATCCACTGTTTTCTACGTTTCCTCGTGGTTGCTTCAGATGCTTTGTCATCAGATTTTCTAACAGCTGGAAATTTATGAAAACTGGGTGGAGGAACATCATTTTCTTTTGAATTGCATTGAGGAACACAACAATTCACCTTATTCACCATCGTGATAAATTTCACAAAATAAAATCTCAAAAAAAAAAACCTCAGAAAACTTCGATCCTCACTACACGTTTGCAATGGGAAAGAATGAAAATTGACTTGAACCCCCGTGAAAAAGCAGTTAGCAGTTAGACCGCTAGATGGCGTATTCAAGTTCTGAGATCGCCAATGGTGCTGCCAATTTTCTTTTCAGGGCTCTGGGCTGAACCAAAGATTTTCCCAATTGAATTGCGGGAAGATTAAAGTGCTTTTTTTCTGAATGAGCGATCCGGCCACAATACGTTTTTTTTTTTTTTTTTTTTTTTTTTTTTCGGAGATTATTTTAATTTACCGTAGGAATTCCACAATTCTAATCTGAATTTAGGAAAATTAGTAGAATAAATTATTTCAAAGTATGTGCTGATAATTTCAAGTGCAGCCTGGCTGTACTTGCTGTATCCCACGAGCCGCCACTGCTTGAAATGAATGAATGTTTCTAAAACTGCCATTGGCTGTAATTTGTTGGAATTTTTCTGAGTTCTCCTGTAGAACTGTAAATGATAAAGATACCATTTTTGATGGCAAGATTCATTTTGTAATCCTTAACAACATATATCACTTTTGATTAATTTGAAATAACTTAATATCTCTAAATTACACTTTAATGAATTTCTGCCCATAAAGCATAATGTATGGATGTAGATGTTACAGCAATCCTAAATATAAAATTTCAACATTGTTCGACTCATAGTTTTTAAGATATGTGAGTTACCTACATACACACGTACGTACAGGCGCCAGGAAACACTGATCAAAATGGTCTAGCTGTCAGTCAGAATGCTTGTACATGAATTTATATGAACATACATACATGTGTACAATGAGATGTCAAGCAAAAACTCAGTAAATTTAGAGGTAGTAAAAATCTGGATACCTAATTCTTTTTGCGATCACATTATTTCTTTGTACGTCATACAAGGAAGTAAAAATATTAGTGTTTATAAATTGTATAGACACACACACACGTACAGTGCCCCTAGAAAGTGATAACATGCTTTAATTCTTTATCTATTAAAGATAATTAGGCAGTGTGAATTGAATAAATGTTTAAAATAAGGTTAAAAAAAAGACTATGTTAAGAGAAAATTCCTCTTGTTAATTTTCACAGAGTTACACTTTTTAAAATTTCTTAAAACTACCTTACAAAAAAATTCCTAGAAAATAAAATGTACCCCATGCACAAATGAGGTCATGTGCAAAATTTCAGCCTTTCATTATATAACGTCTTAAGGGATATCTATAAACAAAGGTGACTGGGGTCTATACTTGAATTTGAATGTAAAATATTCTTTCATAATATCTGTATGACCCTTAAAATGTGATTGTGATTTTTTTCCTTTCAAGAGCTACTGAAAATTGGTTTAAGTCAGTACTCATTATCTTCATACCTTTGACACTTTCAGGATATAATTCTCAAATTTTGTACATCACCTCATCAGAATATGGAGCACATTTTACCGATTGGGGATATTTTTGTATGCGGGTTATATACAAAAAGTGTAACTTTTTGGAAATTAATGAAAGAAATTTTTCAATGAGAAAACATTTAATTGCTCCAGGGCTAGTGGCAATATCTAGCAAAAAAAGGTGCCAGAGCCTTAATATTCTTATGTTAATACTCAGTAGCGAACTGCAAACCCCTGCAATATGGGGTTGCTAGCACATTTAATTAAAATAACGATAATTCAAAGATTTTCCCATGTAATAATTATTTCACAGAACAGTGATATAAAATTAAATAGTCGGAAATTAGTAGGAAGATATATAAACATTATACAGAAAACACCCAAATTCTGGTGGTCTTAGGACTCTCAAATCTGGTCGAGGTGAAGCGAATATGATTTGTCTTGTCTGCTAAAATCAGTTTGTGCTTGTAAAGGGGAAAATTTATGAATTAATGTATACTAGTGTTGGGCTTCGGAGCAAAGTACTCATGAGCTTTGCTGGGTTTTGCCTAATATGTAAAAATTCACCCAGAAAAAAGAAATATAGGGTCAGAGTTCCAGCTTTTGATTTCTGTTCTGATTCTAACTTGAAACAAAATTCAAAAATGTAATTGTAGAATTGTTTAGTACAGTTTTATGAGCTAACATTGCGAAACAGAAATGTTTTCCATCTTATAATAAAAAGGCAGAAGATTTATGGAATTATAAATTTACATTTTGCACTCATGTTTACTGTCAATTTAAATAATTATGCAACTAAGTAAAGATTACATTAATTGGTCTACGTCTTTAATTTAGTTGATTTATTGGATTATTTTTTAATTCATATTCATACGTATTAGATTAATTACATGTACAAATATGTTATGCGATGCATATGTTACACTTTTTTATTAATGGGATAACTGGTCTTATTTTACAGGCATTTACATATTTAAAAGAACACTGTGATAAATAATAACAAGCAGTACATTTATTTTTTATAAAAGAAAAAAAAACAATCTGAATATATCGTAAAAGGAATTTAAATAAACACTTCTTTAATATAAATATTAAAGGAATTTGATGTTTTCTAGGGCATACAGAATATCCGATGAATTATAATTCAAAAACAAAACTTTATTCTTGCATAAATCTCACAACGTAAGAAAATTTCGCATGCACAGCAATGATATTTGTAAACAAACAGTAATCCGAATAACCTGCCGAATCTTAAAACAAACGTTGTGTTCATTCCCGTACATAATGTTGTCTTTCCGAACGCAGTACCAGCGGGAAAAAGTCGCTTGAAATATCATTAAAATATTATGTGTTAAGCTTTTTAAAATATTAAACGCCACCTGGGACACAAAAGTCGAAGGTCCGATTAACAAATTCCATCCATTACAATTATCCAAAAAATTAAATTTAATACTTTTTTTGAATGTTGAAAATCGGGTTTTTCCCATTGAAATACATTACGAGAACCCCAAGCTGTCACGCAAGACGGCGACCGATCGCAGAGAGGAAGGGTCCGTCGAAATGCTCTATAGCAGCCACACATCCTCTTTTCTCTCGTACTCGGTGTAAACAAATATGGCAGACATAATCGCGTTAGCCCGACTTAGAAGAAGACAACAAGAATATCATGGAGGCTTAGAGATAGGCAAAATCCATTCGAAATGGAAAACCGAGAATTTGTACAAAAATTTCGGTTGTCCAAAGAAGCTGCCTATGATCTAATCAATGAAGTCAGACCTCATATGAGAGCAGTGGGAAGCTGCTATTCCGTGGAAATGCAGGTACGTAAAATGTTTTCATTTTATTTTTGTGTTTATTATGCTCTATTATAATAGCCTGCGTTCATGTATTCATATTGATTGACTAAAAATTACAGAAGTGTATGGTTTGTTAATGTTTTTGTTCTCTTTTCATTACTTTCGCCGATTCAAAAACAATATGACAAATAGGAGATACATCCAGGTGCGTAGCCAGAGAGGGGGGGCTGCTGTCCCCCTGAAATGGGACCCTTTACTTAGCTTACAATTTGATATTTAGCTTACAATTGAACTTTAGCTTTAAATTTGATACCCAGCCCACCCCGAAATAAAATCCTGGCTACATCTAATAAGTATAGCAATTTTCATTGTTTATAATAGTAATAAAACAATGCTTATGTCTAAAACTCAAAAGAGACTGAAAAACTGCACATTTTTTACTATTGAAAAGGCTGTATAATTGTCTATAATATATTCGATTTTTGCAAGAAGGAATTTCACTTAATTTTCTAAACCAGATTTTTTAAAAACTGGGATTAAATTATTTATTTACAATGTTTTCTTTTAAATATGTCCGGTAAATAACATGATTACTTTTTATTAATACCAACTGCTGTAAATTTGAGTTAAAAAGAAAATCTTAATATGTTGATTAAATCAATTTGTTTAAATATGTCTAAAACTTGCTGATATTTTTATTCAGTAATTCTCTGAGTTGCTGTACCTGTCTTGTATATGATGTTCATTTATGTAATTCATTATATATGAACTTCTTCAGTCTTGGATATGTAATTCATTATATATGAATTTTTTGTCTGTTAATAAACAGTTAGTCAAATGTATATTGGTTTATATTGAGCACGCACCCAGAAAAAAATTTCGGGTGGGGGGACAAAAGCTGGAAAAGGCAGAATTTCTCACAAAAAGACCTGACTTTCTTCTTCCACTTAAAAAAATCCAAATTCCCCCCATTGTCTACGTCCCTGATTTATATAAGTGGAAAGTGGGGAAAATAATAGTACTTAATTACATTAATAGAATTATCTCAAGGGTCGATAACATATTGAATGTCTTTATAATTTATATTTGACATCATTTATACATTTTGCCTATGGCAGAAACTTTGCCTGTTAGACGAGAAAGGTGACCTTTCCAGTATAGGGCATTTAAGAAACAGTAACATTACCCCCTTTAAAAAGGGTTGGATAAAATATGTTAATGTAGTGGTGATACAAAATGTCTTTATCTTCAGCGACAGTGTTAATTGCTTACTGAATTCATCAAGATTTATTAATGAATAAGTATCTGTAATTTTTTATTGTATTATTTTGTGCAAAAATGTAACTGTTCGATATACTGATGTAAACACCATTGATCCGCCTCTTCCTATTATACGCCCTCCTTCACTTTTGAAACAAATTGAAATTTTTAAATGTCCTGAGAGAACACCCCCCTCAACAAATAACCTTATTCCGCATATGAAAAAATGCAACAATTGTATTTTATCTCTGAGTAGAATAGACGATTTCGTTGTGTCCAAAAAACAGCATGGGAACACTCAGCTTATGGCACCTTTGAGCAGATACGCACCCTCTCTTCTACAATTTTTTGAATGACTTTTCATCGTGTTTGCATGGCAGGGGGGGAGGGAAGCACTATATTAATGGTGTATTATATATGTACAGTGATTGATGCAATGCCTCTAGATGCATATTGAAGCTGAGAATACATCTTAAGAATTCCAGAATGCGTAATTTTACGCTTTGCGTTTCCATATAAAATTCCGCAGAGATTTCCCCATAAAAATTATTTTTTTTAATGTATTGTTGACTGTAAATTCCTCAACATCTTTATGATCCGTTAATCCTTTAAAAAGTGAAAAATACTGTTATGGGTATAAAATATTGCAATATCAAATATTGTTGCAAAACTTTTAAGCAGCTTTAAAAATAAACCACTATTAAATATTAAGATAACTTCTTCACAAATTGCAGCATGAACTGATACTAACAGTAGTTATATGTCTCTGCAATTTTCAGAAAAAATACTTAAGCACAAATATCGCTTTCCAAAATGAGCCGAGGCACAATCCATGTAAAGAAATGTTACATTTCATATGTTTACGATTTTTTTTTAATTAATCATAGCTTTTATAATTTGACTGTTTGTAACAGTCCATAGTACAGATTGTGGAGAGACAATACCAAATTTTTCTTGTATTAGTAATTCCTTTAAAAGTTGTTAAAATGTAACATGAATTCTTATAAGAACCACCTAAAGAATTACTGTAAAATGCCTTTCAAGCACTCCGGATATGTGATTTTGAAATCCATGATGATATCATTCTTTGTAACTTCCTGTGAAAATGAAAGAGTAACAGAAACGCAAAATATATGGTTGTTGGAGGATATGTGATTGTTGAGATTTTAATTACTCCTACAGAAATCATATATATGAGTATATAGATTTATATTTATATAGTTTATTATCAACTTATGCAAGAATATTTTAATGTGTAAACCATGTTATTCAGTAAAATAAAATGTTAATTTATGATTTACATTTGTAGGTGCTGAGCAGTTTGTATGTCCTCGGATCTGGCAGCTTTCAGCATGTTGTATCATCTAGTACTTTCACACAGATCTCCCAAACTTCTGTGTCAAGATATTTACAGAAGTTTGTGGATGCTCTTAATTTCATTTTGCCGCACCACATTCAATTTCCATTGACAAATGCAGAATTAAAGTAATTAAAAAACTTTGTAAAAAACACACATAAGAAGTAAAATTAAAGAGGATACGCGTTTCGTTCAAAAATAGTTTTGAACTTCTTCAGTCCAAGCCCTTCGTCGTAAAGAACACAGGGAACTGAAAAGAGAAAAACAAGCAAGATGTTGCCACAAGGGGCAAAGAAAAGTCGAACAAAACCACGGAGAGGGGAGAAAAAAAATTTAAAAAGGGGGATAAAAAGGAAAGGAAAGAAGCACAAAAAATACAGAAATAAAAAAGGAATAAAGAAAAATAATAAAAAAGGGAACACACAAGTACAAACACACACACACAAAAAAGAGAAAACAGAACAAACAAACAAAAAACAAATAGCACACGGTTTTTTTTTTATTAATAAAAACCACGAACAGGACAGCACAATAAATATATATATAAATATTTTTTTTTAATAAAAACGAAAAAGAAAGACAGTAACACACGTACATACACATTAAAGAAACAGGGAAGAGAAAAAAAAGGGGGGGGTAGACGAAGAAAGTGAAAAGAACCTTACAACAGCAACTTCCAAGCAGAATGAACGAAAGGAACGGAAGAACCATCGTTCACAAGACGATCTAAGTGCTGGGTAATGGAAAAACCTTCCAAAAAATCCAGATGGGACAAAGACTAAATTTAATAAGCCTAATACTTCTACTAATACTTTTAATTTTCACAACGAATTAATTGTACTACCTTTCCTTTCACCTTTATGCTACAAAATTTCTAAACTTCTCAAAAATTTCGGTTTCAAAGTCATTTTTAAACCTGTTAATAAACTTAAATTTTCTTCCCTTAAAGATCCTATTCCTACTGAGAACCGTTGGGGTGTTTATTATATTCCTTGTGAATCTTGTGATTTGTGCTATATTGGTCAGACCAGAAGAGCTCTCAAATTTAGGCTCAAAGAGCATGAGAGATATGTCTCTAAGCACGAACTTTCCAAATCTTCTATTGCCTCACATTGTTGGAATTCCAATCATCGATTTCAGTTTTCTAAGGCTAAGATTTTGTGCACTCCTCAGTCTTTATCCCATCTGGATTTTTTGGAAGGTTTTTCCATTACCCAGCACTTAGATCGTCTTGTGAACGATGGTTCTTCCGTTCCTTTCGTTCATTCTGCTTGGAAGTTGCTGTTGTAAGGTTCTTTTCACTTTCTTCGTCTACCCCCCCTTTTTTTTTTCTTCCCTGTTTCTTTAATGTGTATGTACGTGTGTTACTGTCTTTCTTTTTCGTTTTTATTAAAAAAAAAATATTTATATATATATATTTATTGTGCTGTCCTGTTCGTGGTTTTTATTAATAAAAAAAAACCGTGTGCTATTTGTTTTTTGTTTGTTTGTTCTGTTTTCTCTTTTTTGTGTGTGTGTTTGTACTTGTGTGTTCCCTTTTTTATTATTTTTCGTTATTCCTTTTTTATTTCTGTATTTTTTGTGCTTCTTTCCTTTCCTTTTTATCCCCCTTTTTTAATTTTTTTTTCTCCCCTCTCCGTGGTTTTGTTCGACTTTTCTTTGCCCCTTGTGGCAACATCTTGCTTGTTTTTCTCTTTTCAGTTCCCTGTGTTCTTTACGACGAAGGGCTTGGACTGAAGAAGTTCAAAACTATTTTTGAACGAAACGCGTATCCTCTTTAATTTTACTTCTTATGTGTGTTTTTTACAAAGTTTTTTAATTACTTTATCGTTTAACACCAGTATTTTGAGTGTTTTTTCAATTGCAGAATTAATTAGTATAAAAGAAGATTTTTATTCAGAGACAGGATTCCCAAACTGTGTAGGAGCAGTAGATAATTCGCACATCAATATAGTGAGACCTTTAGAACAAAATTAATTTTTATTCATGAATCGAAAGAACAGATTTTCTATTAATGTGCAAATGGTGAGAAAGTGTTAGAATATTTTCAAAATAATATGTTTAGCATTCAGTTTACCAATGTTGATTGCCATGAGTTTATTAATATTATGTTTCTAATGAAGATGTGATATGAATATATGTTTCTAATTAAGACTGAGTTATAAATATTAATTTATTTCCAATGCGACCACCCCAATGTATACATTTTCATTTCTGCAAAACGTGACAAATTTCAACATTATTTTTAAAAACTCTTAGTTTTGTCATGTATGGTGGTACTCTTAATGCCAATGAATGAAGGCCTGAAAACAAAACATTAACAGTATGGGACCTGCAGTTCTTAACGTTAGTGTATAATACATTCTTTTCTGATGATCCCCCCTAATATACAATCTAAGTGGCCACCTTATAAATTAAATTGTGTAGTGATGTAACGAATATTCTGTCACTAATCTGTTGTCACAGTGTTGGCTGTTTTGCCAAACATTTGGCAGGCTGGATATTGAACAAATATTTGAGAGTACTTGGTACTATTACTACATGGTAAACAATTATTGGTACTTATTCAACTGAATAATTTAAAAATGAAATGAAAAAGATTTTGTTTTCTAACATAATATTATTGATTAACCGTGTATTTTAGTGCATTCCACAAAAATATTGTATTATACTTCAGTCTGTAATGTTTTTTTAGAGTTCTTTAGAAAATAGACTGTTTTGTGTTTTTAAGCATTTACAAGTAATAAAAAATTAATTTTAATTAATCCTTATTTAATGTTTATTTTAAATCTTGAAAAGCAAAATTTTATATACATTTCATTTTTAAATATTTAATATTTGACTGACGAATATTCGGTATTCAGCCTGAGCTATAGACTGGATATTTGGGATTCAGCTTGAGCTATTGGCTGAATATTCAGTATTTGGCTGTATTATGCACAGTCATTGGTATTATTGCATAAATGCCCTATTGATACAACCTATAGAAATTGGAGAAGGGGACATGAAAATCTTGCACAATTATGATGAGGGTCAGGCATTTCCTGACAAATTTTACTTAAGGAATGTTGCTGTTTCTAAATTGATTAGGCAAGATATTCAGTAATCAATGTACTTTATTAAAGCATTACTTATTAATAATGTGTTTTTTCTTTCACAGGTTTGTGATTATAATTTAAAAGTATTAGATGTGGTGGCACGGTGGCCTGGGAGCAGCCATGATTCTTTTATCTGGCGAGGCTGTAGTTTGAGACAATTGTTTTCAGATGGCCACATTCAAGAAGGGAATTTCTTACTGGGGGACAGTGGCTACCCTTTAGAACCCTGGCTGATGACCCCATATCCTGATGAAAATTTACAGAGGAAGAGGAAATTTAATGAGGTCCATCGCCGAGCACGCAATGCAATCGAGCGGTGTTTTGGGGTCATCAAGTCCAGGAGCTCTAGCACGATCTTATCGGAAAGCATCCGTCACGGATAGTTCTCACTCACGGATACTGAAAATCTTCGGATAAATATCCGATACCCTCATTTTGACTCTACCACCATGGTTTCGACTAATGGAAGTGAGAATTTTTATGCCTCTTCCGAGAGTATCGGAAGGGGACGCTATCAACCAATCAAAACAAGGCACTCTTTGCCGCATTCGAGCACGTAGTTTAAGGTTATGACTATGACATAGTACTTAAATAGGTACCACGTCTTGTCTTATTTTGTTAGTCGATCTCTGGCTGTGTTATACCATGTGAATATACAACGTGTAAGATACTAATGCGCAGTACTCAAATACAGTCAAAAAAAATTAATATCGATTTTCGAACCGCTTTATCAAAACTTTAATTGTAAGTTGCGTGCAAAGTTAGTTGCGCCTCGGTGGCTGAATCGGTAGGACGCGGGACTATTACTAGGGCGTTATGTGATCGAACCCCGTGCTGCGCAATATTTTCCTGCACAGTTTTTTTTTTTTTTTAAATACGCGAATCTTGGTAATTAATTCATCAGAATTTTACACTTTCAAAATAAATCACTTTTAACACCCACAAAACTCAATATTTCTTTAAGGTACATTAATTTTTGTCAGACAGACTATTTTTTCCCTAATTGTCACCCGTTCGTGATGCAACAGCAAGAGTATTAATTTTTTAAGCATCATCAATTGTAAAAATATATTCTTTGAATAGCAGAAATAAAATTTTAAAAATATATAAATAAATATACTGTCAACTCACAATTTTACGACCCTCTGATGAAGTGCTGACAGTTTTTTCAATACCTTTTATAAACTTTATTTTACACTCAGTGTATTCACATGGCCATTATGACCATTATGTCAAAGTTCATTGAAATCCGCATTTTCCTGAAGCCGTGCCTCCTCCTTATAAAATAAAAACGGAAGTATTCGAGTAAAAACAAATCAGATTGAAATTATCGTCCAAGCAATGGAAGAAAATCATTACTTCCATTGCTTGGACGATAATTTCAATCATTACATCATTCAAAATCATTACGCAGCAAACGAAATGAGGATTTGAAATCTCTAGCACAAAAATTAAACAGCAGTGGAGGTTTTATTAAAAATGTGAAAGCTTGGCAAAAGGTAAGCAGACTGTTATTTTATAAATTTTAAATATCATTAAAAATTAGCATTATTATATTCTAATTGTTCTAGGCTCTAAATATTTTTTAAACTCTTGAATCAGTTGGAATGCTAATGATTTATTCAACCGAAAATTGTTGATAAATTCGTCGTCGCTTAATTCAAAGGATTTACACCTAGGAATCGAATTTCGATTCCTATGAACCCTTCTAGCATCTTATTGTTGTGCAACAGTTGCTACAATTAAAACTGAGCCATTATTTTGATGTAAACAACTACCATCAGAACAAATAATCACGCACGCTGACTTGTATCCGAAGCGGAAAGAGCTTCTCACTCGCATTTACCGTGCCGGGAAAAAAAAGTGGAATTTCCGACAGGGTTTCCGATATCGGAACGTTCCCAAGAGCATCGTGGTAGACCAAATTGACGCCCTTTCGGAATGTGACGTCATGCCTGAGAAAAGGGTTGTTTTTCCGCTTCGGAAAGGTTTCCGAGAAGATCGTGCTAGGGACCCTGTTTCAGATGCCTACACGAAACAGGTGGCATATTACACTATACACCTGATAAAGTATGCAAAATAATAATTGCATGCAGTGTATTACACAACATATGCATAAAATTTAACATTGGGGTAGACCAGTATGATGATGATGATGATGAAGATGATGATGATGGTGATGGTGACGATAATGAGGAGGATGACTATTGTCCGAATCCAGATTTAGAGACACCAGTTAATTTAAGAGCTAAAGGTTCTCGATTCCGGGATGAAATCAGTTTTAATATATAAATATTTTACAATCATTAAAAAGCATTTTATCTGATTTTTATTGTATATTTCTGAGTGGATTTTCCTGTTTTATATTATACCATGATCAGGGTTGTTAAAAACCCGGGTTTTTTCAGAAAAAACCCAACCCTTTGGGTTTTTCAGAAGAAGGGATGGGGTTTCAGAATATTTGAAAAAAATTTGCTTATTACTAAATACAACTTAAAGAAAACTAATTGATTACAAAAATCAATTATAAATAAAATGTGGTTAATTTAATAGTAATAACTGATTACAATTATTAATCATACATGAAAAAATGTATAAATCAATTACAATAACAACCCCAATCATGGTTTGCTCTTAGATAAATTGACTATTAGTCATAATTTTAACAGTGATATACTAGTGCTTAGTTACAACACGACTTTTTTATGGTTAAAGAATCTTTATTCATTTTAATACAGATAGGCATAAAAATTTACTCTAGAAAGTTTTAATGCCTATGTGAAGTCCGAATTTTTTTTTTCCTTAGGTAGTGGTGGTGTGGGGGGTGGTAGGGAGCTGTTTATAAACTTTACAAGTGGTGTACTGATATTAAGCGATGTATTATCTACATAATTAAAGTTGAAATCTTGAAAAAACCCAGTTGGGTTTTTTCAAGTGGGCTTTTTTGAAAAAACCCACCCGGGTTTTTTCGGGTTGGGCAAAATCATAACAACCCTGACCATGATTATAGATGTAAAATACCTGGATTTTTAAAATTTGATAAAGTAAAAACCCAAAATACAAAATTTCTAAATTTTGTGCTACATTCCAAAGCATGGCATAAAACTCAGCATCATGCTGGCAGAAGTACGAGTGAATAAAATATATAACCCTACTGTGATTGATACAATTTAATCAGTAATTTTTTTTAGAACTAATTTTATTCACTCATTAACAGAGCCTTATTCAAGACAGTTGTATACAGTTACAGAGATCTTTAGAAAACAGTTGTATATTATTATTATATACTAGCTGCTTACCCGTTCTACGCACGGCTGGAGAGGAATATTTTCCTTACTCATTTAATTCGAATTAAACCCAATAATGCGGGATCTCAAAATGTGAAAAATTACTTGAATCGTGACTAAAAGTTGACATCATGAGTGCAAATCTGAGACGATATCTTGCATTTCGTAAAGCGTGGACAATGCATTAGCGCAGTTATGTTACACATGACTTTATTGAATTTTACTAAATTAAAAAACTACATGAAACAATGGATGCACTATTTACGTTTAAAAGCCAAAAATGCACCCTCTTTCTGGGAAAATCATCTCCCTTTTGTAAATAAAAATGTTCGTGACGAAAAAGCTTATTACACTGACTAAACTCTTAATGTAGTATCACATTTGTTACATAAAACTGACGTTGATCTCACTGTTAATTCGCACTAAATAAATAAATAATTTGATATTTTATTTTTAACAGATTAGTTGCATAGTATCAAATTCAATATTTGAGCAAAATATGAAGTCGTTTCAAGAGGCCCTCTTGTAACTTGAAAATATGTAAAAAAATAAAAAGAACTTTAACCTCGGAAATTTCCAAATCCTTATTCTTTTGCGTATAAAACATTTCATTCCTGCTCTGACTTCACAGGCACATGATATTTTATAGTTAACAAATAACCTTACGAATATAAACAATCAGAAAAAGAAATCTTAAACTCCTGTTATCCACGTGATCGGTTTAGCAATTTTAAAATTTATTAACTTTAAGAAATACATTGACTTAATCCTTTTTCATGCTTTTTAATTTTACGTGAAAATGACGTAATACTTTATGAAATGCGGTACTTATGTGTGAAGACAGGCTTTTATTCTGGTTACTGATTGGTCGAGGAGAGTATTAGGGTCAAACTGAATCAGAAACAACTTCAAGAACCTGTCGCGAGCTGCCTTAGCATTTTAATATTATATATATATGCAGAGCCGCCAACAACTACAGAATAAACTTAGCACTTTTTGTAAACAATATATTGTGTTTGACATTTCTTGAAAATAAAAATCGCTTCATAGTTGAATTCAGGTATTTTGCTAAAATTTTAGTAAAAAATTATTTTATTAATGGTTAAATATGTTCCATAGTTGTTCACAGCTCTGCATATAAATACAGAAGGCACATAGCAAGAAAAGTATTTCAAGAATGGAGGGTATGAAGCTGAAAAGTGATTATTAAACTGATTGATGAAAAATTAAAGAGGCTTGATTATAACTACTATTATGCCCAAATTTTAGGATGGGGGGGGGGGGAATACTATATTAAAATTATACTGTAAAATCCTACAAAAGTACTATTTCTTATGGAAAAATAATGTATTATTTTAAAATAAGTTTGAGTTCTGCATGAAAAATAACTACATTGTGAATAATAGAATAAAAGCAGATAAAGTGGAAAAATATTTATTTAATAGCATGTCATCATCCGCATGCAGCACCGCAGCCAACAGTTCAGGATTTTTGGCTGGGGGGGGGGGTCCCAACTTTTAGGAATGTTCCAGATTGTCAAAAATCAGTGATGAAAGAGCTCGTTTTCATTAGATGGAATTCATTCAAACTCGTCCCATCCAGTTCCCTAAGAATACACTACATAGTACAATGGGAAGGAAAGTAATAGTTGTTCAGTTTTGAAAACAAGATGGTGTTTTATGTTCGCTTTCAGTTCGTTTTTGAAAGTTGAGGAAAACGAGAAAAAAAATTCTTTTTCATTTATTAGAACTGAAACTAATGCTAACTTTTTTTGAAATTGTTTTATTTACTGTTGATATAGGATAATAATCAATCGAAAAAAAAATATCAAAGCTGATGGGGGGGGGGGTCCGGACCCCCTGGACCCCCCCCCTTGTGTGCGCCACTGCGCGCATGCGTGTTTAAACTTTTATCTGTTTCCCGTTTGTTTTAAATATATCCCCATTTGTTATTTTTAAATACAGAAGAATTTCTTAAATTTGGAATTCCAATTTACGAAATTAGACCTTAAAATAACAATAAATCAGTATTCGAAAGAAAATGTTTTAGATTTTATTAAAAATGTTTAAAAGAATAGCATCTTTCCAATAAGCAATTTCTCAGTAAATGTATTTTATTTTTAATACATTTTTCTATTTTAAAAAAAAATTAAGTCTTTTTTTTAAACTTTACCTGATTACAACGATTTTTTTTTACTAATACTGCAGGATTTTTTATAATCTGGAAATTTGTGTTATGCAGAATCGGTAAGTCCCGTCGACTTTGAATTTGAAAAATTCTACTGCATTTATTTAAGGGACTTTTTTAGTTAGCACATATTATACTAATTTTAGGAGGCTTTAAAAAAAAAAAAAAAACTGGGTGTCAGTATTTTAAAGCCTCTAATTTATGGGAATCATTAAGTTAATTGAGCTGTTTTGATAGATTTAAAAGGTAGCCACATTTTCGATAAATTTAAGTACTGCATGCTGTCTTTTACTAAATAAGTAATTAACAGAATATTGATATCTGCTTGTCGTGTGTTTTGTAAATTTAAGAAGTACATTATGTTATTAATTTAATTTCAGTTATCTCTAACATACACTAAAAGCATATAACTATTTCTGAAAAGGTTGTATTGTATTTTGTTATGATAAACCTACACGAGGAGTATTTCGTATTGCCTATCGAAAGGGGGAGTGCCTTGTGCGGGTGACTTTCTTAGTGCTTCTGAAGCGTATTTACGTTACATCGTGAGAAAAACCGTCCAAAACTCCGAATTTTTAGATAATTAGCCTTCCGGTAGATCAGAACCCAGACTTCAGTTATCTACCATCTGCAGTATTTATCAACTCGGCTCGGGTGGGCAAAACTTCTTGTTTTAGATGCCATCTCCGGCCTTTAAATGTCTAATACAAAAGATAGTGCACGGATAAATTTAGATTTATTAATCAAATTTCTATTTGAAAAGTATTGAACAACATTTTTAATCTGGTATTTAAAGAAATACAAAATAAAAATGAGAAAACCTATGATTTGGAAAAAATATTGGTCTTAAAATTAAAATTCAATAATTACAATAAATTTTATTTATACATGAAGAGTAAAAGAATTATCATTAAAACCAGTTAGTATGTAAAACTACTATTTTTTTTCCTTTGAATACTAAGTAATAACTATTATTAATTGATTATGTGAGCTTTCTGAAGAGAAAAAAAAATCATTGAAATATTAATTACATATATATTGAATTTTTCAAATACAGTCAATAATATTAGAAGAATAAAGACTTAATTTTAATTAAAAATAGATGTCAAAATGCTAGAGATCATCAGAATATCACATGAAATACTTTTTAAAAAAAGTTAGGCAGGAGCTTTACAAAAAATACTGAAATTAACTATTTTTTAATTCAAAGTCATAACTATTTTTAATTATTAATTATCGCAAAATATATTATCGAAAAAATTAGTAAAGTATATAATAATGTGTTATTTTCTTTTTAAACTGAAATAAAACAAAAACGATAGTAAAAGCCCAAAAGAGTGGCAGCTAGAATCGAACCCAGGTTTCCCGGACAAGAGTCACGAGAGATACCTCCTAACCACGCTGGGTACAACCTGTTTCATGTTATTAGTTAAGCTGTACAAATCTTGTCACATATCTCCGTGACACTGAGAGCCAAAAGCAAAAAGAAATAGAAATATTATTAAAAGAGTGACTGATTAAAACTTAAGGGATAAAAATACTCAAAGGGAAGGATGGAATTATTTATTATGTGTGCATGAAATCATGGAGAGAGAAATTGAGCGCAAATCTTTTTTTTTTTTTTCCTTAGATTTTTTAGGTCAATTGATTGCATGAATTTTGTCCAGAGCAGATTTATAACAATTTGGAATACTGTGCTGAAAATTGATGATTAATTGAACCCAAAAAAAATAATAACTAAATAAGATTCTTACGACTTTAGAGGTTGGAAATGAAACGTTTTTATTCCCGTAAAAACCCTCCGTAGCGGAGAAAACGACAGCTTGGGGTCGAGTTTTTAGCGGCGGTAAGCGATTTAGGGAAAATTACGACCTAGTCGAAACGCGCCTTAAGACGCGCCGGCAGAAGCGCGAGGTACAATATTATTCTGTACGGTACAGTACAGTTGTTATTATTATTATAACAGTACTGTATCATACTTTACAGTGATTACTATTATTACAGGACAGCACAATAATAATTATTACTTAGTAATATACTTAGTAATAATAATTATACTATACTAATAGTAGAGTAGAGTATTAATATTAAAGTACTACACTTAATTATTATTACTGCATACTGTACGTACAGTACTATACTTAAAGTCTCCCTTTCCTACTATCATAAATTTTGTGCATTTAAAATAACCTACAGTACTGTGCAGTTTTATATTGAATAACACTATTTTTTTTTATAAATACATTATTTATTTATTACTTTATGTGGGAAATGGTAATACCATAGTTAGGGAATGGTTTTAAAATAGTTTGAGGGATGTTTACAAGGTCTAAAATAATTGTATATGTGTTTCAGGGCGTCGTATATACAGGGTGAATCTAATATCTTGGGAAAAACTTTAAGGGGTGATAGAGCACATTATAAGGAATCAGAATCACTTAGCAATGTGGGGTCAAAAACGTAGTTTTCCCTTACCGGTAATAATCACTCTGTGAAAAGTATTGATGTGTTCGTCTAATTTCTTAACCAAGTTTCATAAATAATAGGCTCATCTCCAAACATTCCACCCATGAAATAAAATAGAATTTTTAAACTATGAATTTTAGTCTTCTATTTTGGAAGAAAAATACATTAGTTTCTGACGAACAATGGTCGGAAAGTGCACTGTTTTTTCAGCACTTTTTCCAAAGTGATTATTAACAGCTACATGAAGACGATATTGCCGACTCTATATTGCTATGTGATTTTGATTCCTTATTATGTGCTCTACCACCTCTTAAAATTTTGTCCAAGAGTTTAGATTCACCCTGTATATTTATTTAATCAACAACTATATTATATTCACCCTGTATACCCTATTTCTCAACGCGAAATTTTCCCTTAAGCGAGGGGTCTTGTGCATGCCTAACCTTAAGTTAAGACTCCAGACTCGTAACTCAGGTGCTGCGAGCGAAAGCAACAGGTGCAAAAATTTCAGTTCAAAAAGAAAAAAGAAACGGCCAACAACGGGGGGGGGAGGGGTTCTTTCTTTTAAAAAAAAAAAGATTTGAGAAATAATTTAATCAGTTTTCGAAATCCGGCCCTTTTACCCTTGAGAAAAAGAATTACTACTCTGATGCTTAAAAACAATCTTTAATCGTAGTTTTTAATAAATAAATTTTACTTACCATCGATGAAAATCAGAGCTGGAATCAGGGGATTCATAGTTCTTGCAATATAATCAAAGGTTATGGAGGCATCCCTCACCCCCATTTCAGCAACTAAATTTAAAGTTTTATCTTATAGGACAGCGAGCAGTCTCCTTGTCGATAGAGATGAGACAGACCTCGAACTTTCATATTCCTTGTTAAGAATTTGTAGGTGTTGAATCCGGGAACCTCTAACGGATCCATGTATTTTTTTATTTCGGTCTCTTTCCTTAAGTTTTCAAGGACTGTGTCAATGTATTTGTTAGCATTCCCAACGTCTTGCTCATCTGAAACATTGAAATGGTCATTTTTCAATTAATACGTATTCTTATACGCATTTTCATAGCTGCCAACGACTACGGAATATAATCAACCACTTTTTATTAAGAGGAATTTTCGGCTTAAAATATAGCAAAAGTTTTCTTTTCCCTTCAGCCTGGTTACTATTTTGAAAAATATACATAAAAATATGCTGTTTACAAAAACGGGTTAACTATATTACGTAGTAGTTGGTAGCTGTGGCATTTTAATGAAGCAAAAGAGAAAAGATAAATCGTGAGAAATATGGATTTACTGTAAAACATATTTAATATTGTATTTCTTGCTCATCGTATCTAATCTCCGACAGTTCTTCTCTTGGGTACTAGGCACGATTGGGACATGTTAATTAGACATGTTTTTCAGAAAAATCTCCAGAGAGGATATTTCCTCCAACAGGCTTACATTTTTAATACACAGATGGAAGCAAAAGCTTTTACAAATGATAAATTAATTTTTTTTAATTTAAACGAATTACTTTGAATTATTACATGTATCTCCACATCATCTTATGCTGATCAGTCACACAAAAGAGACAAATTCGGATATTATTTCAGAAATCTTATAAAAGCCTTTTTCCACCAGAATTCTTGACAGTTTTATTCTTCATTAAGTATTTGGACTTATTTTAAGCATGAATTTGTAAGTAAAAATTAGTGGTGGGAAATCTCCCGAAAAAAGCCGGAGACTTGGCAGCTATGCTTTTTCTGAAGAAAACTGTTGGATTTTATTATTGAAATTCTAATAGACTTTTTTTCAACAAAACTAAAAGAATATGCCTTAAAATTTTGTGGCTGCTCCACATCTAAATGACTTTTTCTGCGGGTATTGAGCCCCGGAGCACCCATGTAATCGGCTCAATTACACAACATCCTTTATAAATTGTCATTAAATACTGAAGAAATAAAAAATACCCAAAA
Organism: Cheiracanthium punctorium; assembly: GCA_038373885.1. Classification (NCBI taxonomy): domain Eukaryota; kingdom Metazoa; phylum Arthropoda; class Arachnida; order Araneae; family Cheiracanthiidae; genus Cheiracanthium; species Cheiracanthium punctorium. The sequence goes on along the minus strand of JAWZYV010012138.1, from coordinate 178,392 downwards.
TCTTGAAAACCATCAATAAAACGGCTGCTAAAAATAAAATAAAAATAAATAACTTTGTTAGAACACACATATGGGGAAGAAAATTAGTACTCACGTTTGGATGAAACCTCGTTTTCTGCTTGTACCTGAGTTGGGGATTTTACGACTGATGAAGGTTAGACATTTTTATCATGCGAAACGTATGTACAGATTTATTTCTCTGTATGTGCGTTTTAACGAATTTGTTTATTTTTATTTCACTCAAAGTCTATTTGTATGTGTCACATGATTAATAAAATTCACGAATGCATTTTTTCCCAACGTTACGTAGTGAAAATTTTTTATTAAAATTAACACTGAATTTCCAAAAGTGCATCTTTTTTTTTTCTGAAAATCTAAGGCCCATTGGGAAGAAGTACTTCACCATTTTAATAAGTTTTATAAATTCTACACATTCTACCACAGTATCATTATATTTCTTTATTTGTTAATGACGTCATAAGAATGCATATCATTCAGTAAATTTCATTCATTTTTGTGGTAGTTTTTGAAACTATGTCATTTAAATGTCAACCTAGTGCCTTTACCTAGTGCTACTGCATAGCAGAGGAGCACGCCATACAATATAAATCGCATGCAATTTAACATCATGTCTCTTAATTACCAGCAGTCAACACATATAAAATAAGAAATGTGTTAATTTTAACTTACTACTTTGATAATAAAATGTATATATATATACATGTGTGTGTGTGTGTGTGCTCGTGTGTAAGCTCCCGTTAAAACAAGCCTCACTGAACCCCTAATTTTTTTTCTTTATAACGGAAATTTCGTTGTTAATTAGCAAATTTGGCTATTGTTTTGAAAGAAGACTACATATAATACTACGTACAGTAAAATTTGATTAGCTACTGTGATCAGAAAGCTGACTGCAATTCAATGAAATCAGTCAGAGAAAAATATTTTCTTCGAATGAATACATTATTATGTCATTTTCAAAAGTCGGGGGGAAAAAATAACTCTATTGGGAAACATTAATCCTAAATGAATAAAGTGCGAGGAAACAAAAATTTACTTCAGAAAATCTACGATTAATAACAATTTGCTTTATTGTGCATTTTGTTTAAATCAAGCAAGCTTTCCTTGAAAGTCAACCCCCTCACAAAAAATTTCTGGATTCGCTGCTGTATGAGAGTAAATAATTTCGCTTCTGGTGGATGTTTAAAAAGAAAGTGAATAGTCCGTTGCATTACTTTGTGAAGTATTAATTGTCCGCATTGTCTCCAAACTGCATGCATGTTGTCAGTTGGGCGAACCATAAAAGAAAAAGAAATTTTTGCTTGCGTAAATAGTTCGTTGTATCGGGATTTTCAAAAATGGATCATTTCGTTATATTGATATTCATTTTATATCCTTTTGGTCGCTTTACAGATGGGGGCTTCTATCACTTTCGTTGTAATGGAATTTCCCGTTGTATCGTTTGTAGTCGTTTTAGTAGGAATTTACTTTGTGTGTGTGTATTATATATATTGTTACGAATTTTCGGGGCAAACCGCTGTTCTGAGGTTTAAAATAGTTTAAAATTCGTATTCTACGCTTCAAATAGTTAAATTTTGCCTTTTGTTGCATCAAACTCGGTCAACTAGAACGCGAGATATGGAGTTTTAGGTTTCCCTATTGGTTTGTATAGCATTTTCTAGAAATCTCGAGAAATATTGGTCCTAGGCCTTCGCTAACCTCACTTTTGGGGACTGCCAAACTGTTTGGAAAGTTGCCAAACTTGGCGACATTTCGGACATTTGGCGCGATTTTCCCAATAGGGCCAGTAAAGCTGGTTTATCTGCATCAAAATCACATAATAGCCTAATATTCCTCTTCTCTTCTATGACGTTAAAAGTCCCGCTTTATATGGAATCTTCGAGAGATAGATTCTTCTGGAAGCTCCTTGTAGCTTCTGCGTCACCTATAAATACAGGCATGACAGACCCCAGTTCAGTGTGTTATCGAGCTACCGATGAGTACGCTGCTTTGCTCTGTGAATGGTGCTATAGTTTACTTGTTTTTTGAAGCTTTATTTATAAGTGCTGTGCGTAAATTCTTCATTGCTGTGTCTTGATGGACTGTATACGATATCCCTCGTATATTTCCACTAAATTTTTGGATGTGAAAGTGTTTTATTTTGTGTGAGAGATGCAGCATTTGTGAAAGCTTGTGTATTAAGCGGATTGTTATAAGCACGTTAGACTGGCTGATTGTGCTTGTGAATTTTGTACAGCTGATTGTTCGACGAAGTTCTAGAAGCAATAAAGTTAGTGTTCCATCCTGACAAGTGGACTCTTTACTAGAACTTTCTACACCTACTGGACTTTAGAACGACGAACCCAGGAAACAAGCAGTTTTCTGCAACAATATATATACAGGGTTACTGGTAACTCGACGTATTCCTGGTAAGACACGATAGGGGAGTCTAAATGCTACGATTTTAACCTCCATATGTATAGCCGAAAACTAATAGTTTTAAGAAAATTGAATTTCAAACTTTCTCTTTGAATAACCCAAAATTTGATATTCAAGTGCAAATTTTTTTAAAAATCTACTAATTAAATGTGTTTTATTTTAACTTATTTTCATAGCTGAGAGCCTAACTAAGCTAACGTAATCATAAAAGTACAAAAATACTTTAAAATTTAAATTCACGATCCTTTTCATTTATTTATTTTTTATTTTTTATTCAGATGTTTCCTTTCAAAAGCTGTTACTTATTTCAAAAAATACCATTGCAGTAAGCGTACAGATTACAAATGAAATTTCTCCCTTTAATCAGCTATCCAAAAACGCATTGATGTCCATCTAAAGACATGTAATTCGTCAAGAACGGTAAGTTTTACTTAGCGAAGGTGAAAACGTGAAAGGATGCACCCCCGTTGCCATTTTAGGATCGTTGTTAAACCTATCAAGTTATGACCGTTTTTTAAATGTATTTTCATAGTTGACACTCTAAGCTAACGTAATCATGAAAATGTAGAAAGGCACTTTAAAATTTTAATTCGCGCACTTTATATGTATTTTTTATTTATTTACATTTTCCATTAAAAAATATTTTTTGTCTCAAAAATACTATTGCAGTAAGCGTACAAATTTAAAAAAAAATTGTCCCACTAATCAGACTTCCAGGAAACGTATTAATGTCTATCTAAAGACATATAATTCGTAAAGAAGGGTGAGTCTTACTTAGCGCAGGAACAAAACGCGAAAGCATGTGGCTTCATTCATCGTTTAGGATCGTCGGACAACTATTCAACGTCGATCAAGTTATCACTACTTCTATAGGCTTAAAATTTTTATTCAAGCCACATAAGATTATGAGCTTCAAAGTGGTGTGTGTTGCGTTATGACTCTGCCCTACATAAGCATGTTTTGTTGATTAGCCAGTAACAACAAAACGTGCTTATGAGACGCAGAATCGAAACTAACAGAACGACACAACACATAGTCGTTTGAGATTCACAATCTTATGTATCTAAGATTTTTGACTACGTAAAAGCAGTGATAAATTGATATATTGACCAACGATCCTAAACAATGAACGTTGGTGCCTCCTTTCGCGTTCTTACCTGCGCTAAGTAAATTTCACTTTTCATTATGTTGTCATGTCTTTAGATGGACATTAATACGTTTTTTGGATGGCTGATTAAAAGGAAAAATTTTATTTGCAATTCGTACACTTACTGCAATAGTACTTTTTGAGATAAACAACATTTTTTATAGCTTAACGTAAATAAATAAAAAATACATGTAAAGTGCGTGAATTAAAATTTTGAAATATTTTTGTACCTTTTCATGATTACGTTAGCTTAGTTGGAGTGTCAGCTATAAAAATAAATTTAAGAAGCTGTGATATGGTATTTTATAAAATAAATAACAGCTTTTGAAAGGAAACATCTGAATTAAAAAAAATACAAGCAAGGGCTCATGAATTTGAATTTTTATAGTAGTTTCGTGCATTTTATGATAACTTTAGCTTAGAGTTTCAGCTATGAAACCCATTTAATTAGCAGATTTTTTTTTATTTGCACTTGAATGTCAAATTTTGGGTTATTCAAGAAAAAAGTTTAAAATTCAATTTTCTCAAAAGCTATTGATTTACGACTATACACATGTGGGTTAAAATTGTAGCATTTTTGGTTCCCCTAGTCAAGTTTCCGGTAACCCAGTATGTATGTGTGTGCAACACCTCCTGAATAAAGAAAGCTTAACAACTCCTTTGCTCACCAAGCTTTGACGTCATCATGTGGCCTACAGTTAAATGTTTTATTTTGACAAAATAAAAGTATAAAAAGTTTCTGGTGAATTTACTCATGAATAACAATATTTTAATAATTTGAGATCAAAAATATAATTTTCTATCAAATGGCAGTTTTTAACCATCACTAATTAGATAACATGGTAAGGAAATAGATTGGAATGAACAATTTTGTATGAGAAAGGTATTTTAATTTTAATTTTTCATTTAAGATATTTTCTAATATTTGTAGCATTCACCAGAAATTTTAAATAGTTTTACTTGTGAAAGTAAAACTGTGATGACGTCACTACTTGAAGGCCTAGTGATGACGTCAAAGTTTCAGTTGTTAGGCTTTCTATATGTAGGAGGTGTTGGTATGTGTGTGAGAGTAAGTGTGTGTGGAGAGAGTGATTGATTGATTGATTGAATAAAGATACTCCTTATTTTACTACCTGACCGCTCGCACGCAAGATCGATTGAAAAGCAAGTAACAGTTCTTGTAGGGCAGGTTCCAAGGACCCAATAAAGAAGTTGAAAGAGATTGGAATTTAGGTGAAGTTCCTACGGCATATATTTTTCACATTATTATAAATGTTCAACCAGATTATAACCTGCGTTCACATCTTCAGTCACCTACACAACCTCCTCAGAGCCGTTATGCATTCGCGCGAATCTCTAGTGACTGCAATGTTATCAGATATTTTCGACGCGTCGTCCTGGAATTTTATACATTCTATCACTTAATTATATTTGTGGTTCACATTTCTGGAAGTTTTTTCTTTCCTTAAATTATATGTAACATTTCAAGATAAACTTGAGCAACGAATTGAAATACGAAGCCCTGTGAGTGACAAGATTTGTGTATCTGCATCCGTTACCTGCTTCTTAGCAGTAGGGTCTGGGGTTCAAATCCTCTTAACCCATAGCTGTTGTACCTTTCCCTTCTCCCGTGTTTGTACTCCTGTTGTGTTATTCTGTGGTTGTTAATGACTGTTATTTGGAATAAAATAAATGTGAAAAGAAAATACCAGGTACACACACTAAGACCGTTTTCAATATTGTAGCCTCAAAAATTCAAGTCAATACAGAGGTTTGGTAAAAAAGGGTTACCTACCTTTGAAAACTCTCTATGTATGCTACGCCATTAAAGCAGTTTGGAATGTATGAACACATTAACAAGTTTTATAAGTTAGAGAAAATCATTTCTTAATAGTATTAATGTTTTGACCCCCTCAAGCTTTAACCCTCCTATATCCAAACGCTATATTTTATAAGAAAAAAGCTTCAAAATGTACTGTGAAATCATAAAACCATTTTAATTGTATCTTTTATGTATAATAGTAGTAGTATACCTCCAGACACATCAGCGTTAATGCATGAAAAATATTTTATAATATGATAAATAATGAATGAAACAATGTGGATGAAACCAGCAAAGAAAACATGTTTCCAATGGTAAATTTTCCCATTATTAAAAAATTATCATAAAGAAACGTTAATAATTGTAATGCATATGTAAGAAAAGATGTGATTTTTCACTTAGATTCAATATAATTTTTAAGAATTTCATTTATAGTGTTTGGAAGAGTTTTAAAATCATAGTAACATATATGCTACCACGGGCACTTGTGTAACTAAGCCTTGATGTTCTAACAAGGAAAGGTAGATTTGTAATAGATTTTTTGTACTTTAATTTTTATAATATTGCTATTAATGTCCTTTTGATATTATTTATGAATTTAACGATAGTTAAATTGCGATTTTGCGATTTCTTAATTATCAAAAACAAATTCTGTAAAAATAAATAAAACTGAAAGAATTACAGTTAGATTAAATTTGTAAATACCGTATTTACCCGCGTATACGTCGATCCCGCGTACAAGTCGACCCCCCTCCTTTCCCGATCAAGAAATTTGATTTTTTTAAGATCCCGTGTATAAGTCGACCCCCCAATTTCACGTGAAGAAATTAAATTTTCTTTTAAAATACATTTATTCAAAATCATCGGGGGGGGGGGGGGGGAAGAAAGAACTAAATATGCAATAATAAAGATAATAATATAGAAAAGTTGTATACAAAATTAAACTGATAATTAATATGACACAACTGATGGGGGAAAGTAGTAATATACAAAGTTAAACTGATTTAAGATCCGATTCAGTATTGGACTCGCCAAACAATTCACAAAATTCCTTCGTCGTCATCGGTTCATTATGCTAAACGTTTTCAATCTCTGTATGGCTACATTCTTCCTGGTATGGAAATCGACGTCACTGTGTTATGGAATACGGGAACAGAACACTTGTCTTTCAAAGGGACATTTTTGACTTCTGATTAAAAAAAAATATTAAGGACCCTGGTATAAGTCGATCCCCCCACTTTAAAGCCTTTTTTCTGTCCAAAATTTCTCGACTTATACGCGGATAAAAACGGTAAATTTAAAGCTGAATTGTTTCATAAAAATTATTTCAATAAATTTTAATCTTTATCCTTTATTTAATAAATTAAAATTAAAATATTTTCTAAAGTTTTAGGATTTGACTAATTTCTTAATTTCTTTCCAGACATCTACTTGAGGACAGTATTTCCATAGGAAAATGAGAAAAATGTCTTCATAAACGTGGAAAATGCCACAGATTTTTATTCTATAAAGTGTCTATTGTTGCGTCCTCTGCTATATCCCCCCAAATAAAATGTTTTCCATGTATAGAATTAGATGCAGTAGATGTATGCCTTCCAATACAACATCCTATATCTGACGAACTAACATCCTCAACATTCCAGGCATGAATTTGACCTCTATCGGAAATATCAGGTCTTTGGACTTCCCCATATTTTATCTCAAACATTCAACAAAAGTTCAGTCACATTTTCCTGTCTAAATTTTCATCTGACTTTAAAATACCGCCAAAAGTCTTTAAAAAATATTACACACTGCAAACGATAATATAAAATGAAGAAAGTGAAATAACAAACACAGTGATAATATTGGGTCGGTAAAAAAGTAATTGCGATTTTTACATGAAATTCAAACAAATGAGTTTTTAATCATGAAACCATTCTTCAAGTTCAGCCATAGCTGAGTAACATTCACGCTTGTAGTCAGAAGAGCAGAGAACAGATTTTTACTCTTAGCAACATTTCACCTGTCTAAGACACAACCTTAAAATACACAATAAAAATTTCAAAATTATAAAGGTTTCCAAAATTGTAAGCAGTCGTTTTGAATTTTTTTTTTTTTTAATCATGTATACTATACGGACCAAGAAAGTTTTGGAGTCATGGTTCATTTATATCACTGACTAAATATTCTAATTTCTACCTCTGATATTCTCAGCACAAAAAAACTTAAAGACTAGAAACTGTATTATCCCTGTAAATATAATATTTATTTCTTTTAACTACCGAATTAATGAAAGGCGAAAAGTTCAAATGGCGTTTTTCAATTAGCAGCTAGTCCCTTAAAATCGCGCAAAAGATAATTCGCAGTATCTCCGGAAATTATCGTAGAAAACTGGGGAAAATTTATAAATGTGTAATTTGAAGGTTTTCTTTCATTTGATAAAGTCAAAATAGAGTGTTGCCATTGAGAAAAACGAAGTTTATGCAGTATTAAATATGAAGATGGGCCCTTATGAAAATTAAATTAATAGTAAATTAAAGTGTACCGTTCAATGCAAACGAGTGGTATATATAATTTTGCTGCACGACGAACGACGGGCAAGTAAAGAGCAAGTGGGTGTTTTTTTTTCCAGCTGTATATAGACTAGAATTACATATATTTATGCATTTTACAACATTCTGACAATCCCACATTTTTAAAATTACAAAAACCGTAGTGAACGAACTTCGTTGACGTCGATATTGTAATTTGAAATCATCGTTACTTTTATATTATACAATGGGGGGGGGGGGGGAGGGGGGGTATGGAATGATAAAAGCTCATTTTAATATGAGCAATTTTGTCTAGTGAAAGTAATCTATTCTTTTGTGTGATTCTTGTATTTTTCTAATTCATTCATTTTTTTATGAAATTATTATTTAATCTTGCAAACAACTTTAAATTTATTTTAGTTCTTTTCTATTTGAAATTATACGTCTCTTTTGCAGCATTATAAAAAAACGGTCTTAAAAAAGTATTATTATTATCATCATCATTTTAAAATTATATATTAATTTCTGTTGTATAAATATAAGTCCATATCTGTTTTAGTTTAATATTTATATTTTGCTTGTTTATATATTTATTTTTTTCGAATGGCGGCATTTGACGTATAGGCATTGGCCACTACCAGGGCCAGAATTACTGGTCTCTTTATTATGGAGGGACCTAATAGGTGGACCAGCGTTGCCCCCTATGGAGGGACGGACGAGATCTCCCAGACCCGTGGAGTAGTAGAATTGTTCTCTAATCACTACACAACCCCGGCGGCTACTTGTTTATATGTACGATTTTTGTATTCTGACCGTGAAATAGTTTTTACCTTACTTTTGTTTTTCATGTGTTTGTAACTGTTCGTATCTGTATTACACCAACATAAAGAGATGCTTATCGGTATTTTAAAAAACTATATAATTTTTTTGGTTTACTGCATAGCTACCAACTACCATGGAATATAACTAACCACTTCTTATAAACAAGAATTTTTGGCTTAAAATAAATCAAAACTATTATTTTTTTCATTTCACGTTGGGTATGCTTACCATATTGAAAAAAATACTTAAAAAAGTATACTGTTTGCAAAAAGTGGTTAATTTCATTCCGTAGTAGTTTACTGCTGTTTTCACTATAAATAAATAAATAAAGGTTTTATTCCATATTTATATTTTGTTTGCATTGTTTTATACGAATTTGTAATTTAATTTTAAAACGCTGCAGAACTTTGAAAACTGAATTGAGGCGTGCTCATGATTCGGGTGGGCGGACACACCTTTTCAAGAAAATACAGATTTAGTGATCTATAACGAAGAAAAATTTAAATTTCTTCTGAACAAGGCTAACCGATATAGTTCAGTGTAAGCATTCTCGAAATCTATAAGAATGGGCTAATTTTTAGTAAATTTTACTCATTGTATCTTGAGTAACGGTAGTTAAGGAAATAACGTTTTAAAATGTTGGCAAATATTTCCTTTTGAATTTTTTTCACCGTTTCATTGCTTGTAACTCACCATCCAATCTAGCTATTGTAATACAATTGATATCCTTTTATAGGAGTTTTCCTGCTCTTTCTAGATATGGGGTTACTTTTTGTCGATCAATTTTCGAAACTTCAGAAATGAGGGATTTAGTAAGTTTTTGAACTTTTTCATTCTATCTCTGATAGAGGGAAAACAATTGGAGATAGACGGCGGCTTTTACACTAACCAACTGCTAAGATTTGTTTGGTGTCTATCATTTGATAAATTTTGACCATGGTCATTTAATCATTGTTATTCAAAAACAGTAGCAAATTTACTTACCAAATATAAAAATAAATCTTGAGCTCTTCATAGCAGCTGAAAAATTAGTAGTTTGTAGGTAGCTCAAAGCGATTATACTCTGAAATCAGTTTTTATACCTTCTTATATATACGTGTATACAATAGTTGGGATTCGATCGCTTTTACTAGAACAAGTACACTTTCAAAATGCATTATCTTACGTTCATTATATTGTCTTTAAAACGAAACTGAATCCTTTTAGATACGTAATCTTTTGAGAAACACACATTTTCTTTTTTCTTGTTATTTATTTTCACTTCCATCTAAAAAATTAAAAAGAAATTAGCAGCTGATCTTAGTTCCTTGTGCTTTTGATAAGCATATCATATTTTTATCGCGGAAGCCCTGAGATTAAGTTATTGAATTAGCTAACACTTTTCAACTGTTTTCATCCGTACCGTTTTTCTTTCAAATGCTGAGGTGTAAATCATTTGCTTTTTGATGATTTTACTTGAAACTTTTAATAATGGCACTACAATGTAATACTTTATTTAAAGTAATTAGGTTAAAATATTAAAATTAATTTCAAAAGTTTAAAGAACACAAATAAGTAAAAAACGCACAATACGACCGTTTCGAGTGGTACTAAAAATCCTTCCTTCTTCAGCTAAAAAAAGTTTCAGACTGGCAATGAGAAACTAAAAGCAAATAAAGTACGGTGGAAAATTGGTTTCCATTCGGAAGAAGGAAATAGTAAGAAAACAAGAGCATAAACATAAAATAATAATAATAATAACATAAAATGTAAACATAAAATAATAATGATAATTAATAATTAGATATAAGAAATAGAACATTAAAATAACGACATAAACGATTCATTTTTTTTAACAACGCAGAGCAACCTTTTTTTACGAAGGAGCATTTATATATACACTGTTATAAAAAATCTGAATTTCACAGACAATATCAACCTGGTTTTCACGTTAGGATCTCCCTTATTGGTGAATAAAGGATTTTTGCTGTTTTTTAACGGAAGTTCTGTTAAAAAACGAAAATTATCTGTGATTCTTCTGAAAGTCTAGTTCTAAAAGGACATTTTCCGTTCTCTTTCTGGCACCTGCGACCTTGAACTAATAAAATGTCTCCGAGTCACTTCCGCTCATAATGAAAATAATATCCACAAAGCTCACTTTAGTATTTTTGAATGCAAGATGTTCGTTGCTCATTCTGCCTACAGTTCAATTTGGTGATAAAATCCCTTAAACGTACAAAAATATCGTCGGATTACGCATGTAACAGACGACTGCAGATAATTGGAGTAAAGTATTTTGCTTAATGCTTAGTCCTTTTGCTGTGGGTGCTTACTTCTTTATGTATTCGCTTGCGATAATTTTATTTTATATCCGAATACGAAATGCATCTTTTTCATATTCAGAGTTGTGAAATAAATTCAACCTAAATATGGAGGGGATGCTTTCAATAAAGATTTTGCTTTAATGGATATAGTTTCTTACGATTGGATTATAAAAATCTCGTAGCTGTTGTAAAACGAATGAAGTTATGATATCTCCAGTCAAAGTGAGAAGTACTATTTTACCTTTTTCATGTAAATAAATTTGGTTGCTGCTTTAATTAAATTTTAGAGCTAATTTAACCATGATTGCATATCTGTATTCTGACTGTACTGCGAATTCGTTTTATAACTAGAAACTAGTGAAATTATATTCTATTTATTAAAAAAATATTTTTTTGTATAGTGTATTAAGATATATGTAATGTATTTCCCTTGATTTGAAATTTATTTTCTCGGGCTAATAATCATAGATTACAGCTCTGATAATAAAAAATGAAGAAAAGAAATAATTCAAACATATTTTTTTCTGTGCACTATTTATAACATTACATGGACATGTATGTAACTTTTTAAAAACTCTGGTGTTTTACCACCAGACCACCTCCACCCCCCCCATATGTATATATATATATTATTATTGAAGCTGGTGATGCAGTTACAAAAAACTAATTCTATATTTAACAACTACGAATGCGTAAAAACTTTGTTAATGTTGTTTATCCATTTAGCTACACACATATAAATATATGGAGAAGTTGGACTAGGACAGCTTTTTCTCACGTGTAAAAAAGTGCTTCAATTTCTATTTTAATGTATTACAGTGTATTTGAATGAATTAGAACGTTGGTTTAAAAAATGACTATTTTTTAAAGCATAAAAACTGTATTCTAAGCTCTAGGGTAAATAAATTATTTTTTGGAAGTATGTAGGTACCCGTTTTTATCCAATAATGTCGCTTATTAGAAAATAAGACATAATATCGTTCAATTGTGATACAAAACCTGATTCCATAGTTTTAAATAATGCTTAAAATCCTTCTTTGTGATGTAGGGAAAAAAGAAAAATACCTTTCTCTCATAGGAGAAAAAAAAAGAATTTCCTGCCTGAAAATAACAGGAAAAAACCCGATTCTGTGAATGAAAATAACGGGAAAAACCTGATTCTGTGACTGAAAATAATGGAGAGAAACCGTTTCGTAAGATAACATGTGAACGGAAATTAACCGCTTTCTCCGACAACTTCCTGAAATAAACGGTTATTTTCCGGCAGCATTGCTGCCAGACAATGACCCTTTATTTCATAACTTTTTATAACAGTGTATATAAGTACAGCAAATACAGTAAACACACACAAATATAAGTGAGAGACGAAGGAGACAGTGAAAGTAAGGACACACACAAAGACTCCAAAAGTTTTCTAATTGGAGTAATGAAACTAATGTAAGAACCATCTTTCACAAGACGCTTCATACGCTGGGTAATGGGAAAGTCTTCCAAGAAATCAAAGTGTTACAAAGACCGAGGAGTGCACAAGGTTCTAAGCTTTAGAAAACTGCAAGCGATTATTAAAATTCCAACAACGTGGGGTAAGAGAAGATTTGGAAATTTCCTGCATAAAAATATGTCACTAATGCTCTTTGAGCCTAAATTGAATGAATTCTTTTCTATTCTTTATCCCAAATGACTTTCACAATGAATATCACGTACACGCCAACGACTCTTAGTGGAAACAGCATACTTGGAAGAAGGGAATCAAATTTTATTGGCAGGCTTTAAGATGACTTTAGGAACTGAGATATTTGAAAATTTTAGAAATTCGGTAGATTAAAGGCGAAAAGAGAAGTATCACAACAACCTTTCTGCAAAGGTAGTATAACACTGTATTAATTTTCTTTTCGAGTTTAGGTTACCAAATTTCTAAACTTATTTTGTTTCTGCGGATTTTTTACATGAAAAAAGAAGCCTTGAAAAGAGCTTTCAAAATCAAGGAGGGCGGAGCTTCATATAAGGTGGCAATGTTGAGCAATTTATATGGTAAAAGATTTGCTACCATTACTACTCATCGTGTGATAGGAATAAGTAAGAAAATAAGATAACTTTACAGTATGTCATCTTTGTTCCTTTTTTCTTTCCAATTTCCATATTTCTTCCCCTTACTCAAATAGACAGTCATCTCCCCCTTTAGAGAGTCAGTCGGAGACTGACGAACGATGCTCCAAGTATTATGGAATGTTGCCACTAGTTATGGACTTTGTGAGGTTGTTGCCACTCGTTGTGGACTTTGTGAGAGCCGAGAGAGAGATGAGTGAGGTCGGCACTGTCGCCATCTGTTACTATTGGCGAGAAGGAGAATGCGTGTTGGTTGTCCGGGTCATCAATGTAGGGAAACGTGCGGCGGGTGCCGGTTTAGAACCCGAGAACTCTAGGTGGTAGAATGAGGGGCAATCTAGCTCGGCCAAAAGGTAACCATTTGACCGGCCTTCAATTGCTGGTTGTTGTGTGCGCAGAGGTGATCTCGTGCCACCACAAATAGAATGTTTTCGTTAAAGGTTAAATGCAGAACTTTCTCTTTGCGCTGTCTTGGTAGTAGATCCAATCCTCGTGTCACCCGAACTTGCACAGCAGGTTGTGGGTTATTTTGCAGGTAGAAGGAGTAGTGGGTCAAGGGCCGCGATTTCAGCGTTAAACATTATCCACAGTTAAATGGGGCCTCTTTTTAGGATCGTTGGTTACATTTTTGGTTGGTTTTATGCCGAAAGAATTAGCTCTAGTTTCAATAATTGTGAGGCATTAACTTTTGATTTTTTCATGTTAATTCAAAACGTTTACTAGGTGCTTTGTGAATGGATGCAAAACTGCTGGAAAGAAAGTGACGTAAAAAAGAGGGAAAGGAGTTTCAGTTTATTCTGACTTTTTTATGGAATATTGGATTTGTATTATAAAATTAAATGATAAACTTTATTTTTTAACTGAGCATCAAAACTTTACTTTATCTAGTGCATATCCAGGTATATTGGGGGGGCGGGGGCCACGTAAAATACTTTTAAATACCAAATAACAGCTGATAATTTTCATCATTTAAATAATGTTTATTGTTGAAGAGTCCCTTACATTAACAAAGACTTCTTCAGCCTTGAAATATAATACGCGTAAGTTGTCTAGTTTATTGAAAAATTCATACAAATAATAAATTGCTTCTTGAGAAAAATACGACGTGAGAAGGTTTCCGACAAATTTTCAAACCTTTAATACCACGGATGAAACGTAAATTATTGATCTACAACACAAAAGCTTTTAGAAAAAATCCAACAGCAGCATATGCTCAACCTCACATTTAAAAATTCCAAGTGAATTAGTGACTTTATAATAAATAATACGAAACAATTAATATTTCGCATAAATATTTTTCTGAAAGAGAAATAGAGGAAAATATCCAACGTAAGTTTTACTAACTAAACAGTAAACTTAAAAATAAATTGCGTGCATCGATGTTTTTAGGTAGCAGCATTGCATATTTATTAAAATTTGATTTGTGTGTGTGTGTGTGTGTGTGGTTATACATCATATATAGCTTTCACTGAGCTCTAAAGCAATGAGGGTTCTGAATGCCATTTGTGGAGAGTAAAATTTTATTTATTTATTTATAATAACAATTCCCTTTTTTTAGATTGATTTTATCACAGAAAATATTTCATACTTAGAGTAAATGTAGTATGAAAACATGCAAACTATGCTTGGAATTTACAGAAAAATAAGCTCTCATTTCATAGCGAACAAGAGACATTTTCTCAGATAAGCATACAATTTTCTTATTAATTTGAATTTTATTCGATTGTAAATTAATTTGACAGTAAATTAAATATTTTAAAGGAAGCCAATGACACTTCTGGTTCTGCAGTACGTGATCCATTGCTTGGAGGTCCCTATGAGGCTCTGGATACTTGCCCTTAATGCCCTGTCTCAAATCCATTCTTGAATCATGAAAAAGAACATGTATTATCTTAGCATGATTTAATTCTTAATGTCAATTTTTCTGGTGGGAAAACGAAAACTGGTATTTCCCCCACATCACATAATGCTCTCCAATGTATGGAAGGCCCTACTGGAGAATAATCTTTTTTGAACTATCGTTACCGAAACGCGAGGCAAAAAATCCAAAGGTCTTCTAAATTTTATCAATGCACTAAAGTGCTTTTTCTTTCTTCCCTTTCATAGTATGCGAAATTGATAACAATCATATATAATATAAATATACTATTATATTAAATATAATTGTTTGTTTTGAAAAATTCAAAGCTAACTAAAATGTAAACATAAATCTGACATCTCAAAAAGAAAAAAAAAATTAAACATAATTATAGAATATATACAGGGTGCGGCAAAAAATTCTCGGACAAAGTTAGTGCAACATAGAGCAAAAGTTAAGTAATTTATTTTTAATTTGTGTGCAGTTCTTTTTGACCAGCGCTTTAATTATAAATATTTCACAGTATATCTCTTAGTTTACGTATTATCTTCTATGTGTTTTTACAATGGCAAGCAAATTATCTGCTATTGCAGAGTTGTTTAAGCAAGGAAAACGAACAGTATGCAATCGTCCGTATGCCTCGGCAAACAGTTTTGGATAAAATCTGCCGTTTAAAAGAGCTTGGTAATGATGGTTGGCGTCCAGGGATTAGACGAAAACGTGCGTGAACACTTCCAAGAATCGTAAGACCATCAAAAAGCGATTTCAATGAAATCCGAAGTTATCCACGAGAAAGATCGTTCGTGACATTGGGAATAAGTGAGCAATCACTGCGGCGAATGTCTGAAACAGAGCTAGGACTGAAGCCTTGCAAGCTCCAAAAAGTTCAGCGTCTCACTGAAGAAAACAAAATCCAAATATACCGCAAACTTTTGAGACTGGCCGCAGGTCAGCGATGGGAGAGATTCCTTTTAACTGATGAGAAGCTCTTTACCGTCCAACAAGTTCATAACTCCCGGAACGATAGGATCTTAGGATCTGACGATTTTAAAAAATGCAAGCTTCCTTTCGTTATTATGATTCCTGAGAAATCAGAGTGTTCAAAAATCGCCAAGGGTAGCTCGCGCATTAAAGAAAATGCTTTGAATTATTATAACAGTACATTTTTACGTGAAATCCTTTTAACCTAAATAGATTTATAGCTCCTTTTTAAACATATGACGTCAAAATGCCGTCATTCTCAGTTACGATATCTAACTTGAATTAGTGAAAGAAAAAAAACGTTATTTTACTTTTCTACATCATTTGATAATCTGGAAGTTTGTTATTTCGCTCGTGATGTAATTTTTTTGTCGAAGCTTGTTAACCTGGTTCGTATTTCTAATGCATTTTTAAACAGGTGACTTAAAAATGACGCTCATTTCATTTATGATTGAATCTCCTGACATCTGTATGACGTCAATCTCACTTGCGATCTATAATTTTAATTATTGAATACTAAAATTTCAATAATGAAAGTTTGCGTTCGTAAAAAAGACGGCGCTCTCACTTGCAACTCTTGACAAAAAGAAAGAAAAAGGGATTAGATTGTGCTATTTATAAAGGTTTCCTATTGTCTAAGAGTACTGCTTGGCACGTTTTGGCTTCAAATATATGGCAATAAACGACAAAATTTCGAGAAAATCGCATAAAACGTTAAATAAAAAATGATCTAATTCTTATTTTGAAAAAAAATCGCTTCGAGGTGAGTCGAGACCCGTCCTGGCAAACTCTCATACAAAATTTGGTAGGCCTACAATCACCCGTCTCGCAGCTACGCAACCGACGAACAAACATTTCACACTTTGTTTTATTTAATATAGATTAAATATTTTCAGATTATGAATTAAAATTGCGGTCACTTAAATCCCAATTGCCATTTCCAAAAACCTATCTGTGTGAAGCGGGGTTTTGTGGTGCAGTGATACCAACCAAAGCAAAAGAACGGAATAAACTAGACATAAGCAATAGAGATGAGTTTGGGCTCTTTTTTTAAAGCCCGAACCCGAGGATTTTAAATACGAGCCCGCTCGAATCCGAGCAATGATATTTAAGTCGGAGAACGAGCCCGAAATTTCAGCTAATAGATAAATAATAGTCATTTACTTTATTGATAGAATTTGATAAATTTTGCCGTTTGTGCAAATTAAAGAAAAATATAATACCAAACTCTTAATGTGTGCTCTTTCTAATTCTTTATATTCAAGTTTATCAAATGAACTTGAATTCCGGGGCCGAACCGGGCTTCAAGTTCATCAAATAAACTTGTAGCCCAGTTCGGGCTCCGGCTAAGCCCGTCTCATCTCTAATGAGCAACAGATTTTGGGCGTCACTGTATCCTATTAGCGCCAGATGGAAAGAACCAACTCGTTGCAAAGAAACAAGGTGAGGGTTCTCATTGATTTAGCGTTCTAGTGAGATAAAATGTTAAGTCACTTTATATTAATTTTTTGTGTAGCTGTATTTTATTTTGAAGACATGTTTAAATACAATTAAATTAAAATTATTAAATCAAAACATTTTAAATTTTAAACAATCAACGTCTCTCCCCTCCCCCCCCCCCAGCGGGCCGCGCTAAAATTATCAAAGTTTTTCCCTTGTGTCTTTGTACATAAATGTTTAAAATTTGAAGCTCATAAGAGTGACGTTGACCTCTCGATAGCGTAATGTATTATAATTATTTTGAGTGCTATGCTGTATGCATAACTTTTAGCTTATGTTTCTCAGGAATAGTGTAGCTTTCTATCCGTGAAAAAAATCTTTAGAATCAACTCAGTGGTTACAGAGGTATTCATGAAGCATAATGTAATTCTTATGAGTGTCCCTGTAAAAAAACTATTTGTGATACATGCATAAAAGATAGCTTATATTATTCAGCATCGCAAAAAATTTCAATAAGCGTTTGCACCTCTGCATCGCTGCAAAAGGCGGCCAATAAAATCTCTATTTCTCAGAAAAAGTCTACTCTCGTTATTATTTGTTATATTTTGTTAAGTTATTCATTTTTAATAAAGTTAAAAATTGTTTACCCGCGGTTTTTTGCCTCACCCTGTAAAGCATTTAACAAAGTCTAAACAGCTAATAAATCTATGACAATCAGAATTCAAATTGCCGATTTTAAGTTCAGGGTTTTCTTTCGGGGTCAGTGGTATTGTACTTGTGGAAATAAATAAACACAGTGCTGCAAGGAAATATATCTGAAGAAAAATAATTTCAGGAATTTTATTAATAGTACAAAAATGATGTATTTACAAATGTAGTGTCTACATTTAATATATGGGTAGTTTGTACTGGGACAAAATATTGTTAAGTGCATCCTTGCCTTGATTTTCTAAGCCAGAGATGATACTGTCTCTTGCTTTGGGTGCAAAAGTGTTCGCGAGTAGTTTTACCAGCCAGTTATAAAGAAAGGTAAGTCCGGTAAATCTATCCAATTTGTATGAACCCAGATGTGTGACTGTCAGTGAATTGATTTGAGCGTTTCCATCAATACTGGAAATGTCTATCTTCGCTTGCACATGTTGAAAACTGACACGAATATCACCTGCGGAAAGAGATAGCGAGAAAGATACATCATGTAAAATTCCTTTTATGAAGCACTTTCCATAAAAAGCGCGCATCGAGAAATTACCTTTACACAATTAAAACGCATGTACACACACAGCTAGGTATATTCGAACTATTCCTAACTCAGTAAAATATCTGTGTTAATCTGCTCAGCCTTTTCTATGGATTATATGTGACGACTAAGTTTTTCATACACTATTCCAGCAATGGTGACGCTAGTGTAAATACATTTCTTTCAGCACTCGCCCCCCCCCCTGAAAGAAATGTATTTACACTATATTAAATTGGCTTTCTAATAACAGTGATATATTTCATTCAGTTCTGTATATTGGTATTCATGCTTTACACCTCCCCCATTCCCCCGGTTAAAAAAAAATTCTGGATCCGCCCTTGCACCTAAATATAATTTACATACATACTCAGCTAATTTACATACTCTGCTCAACCTGTGGGGCGCGCCCCTCAAGGGGGGGGGGCGTGAGAAAAACCAAAGAGTAAATAGTGATGCATGTTTTTAAAACATCGTCTTATTTATTCTCATTTTTACTCAAAAATACATCCGTTTTCGCTTAAACTGTTCATTCAAACTTTACAGATAACATTATTTTGTAGAAAATTTGACTAAATGTTCATTGTTAAAGATTAAAAAACTGAATGTATGCTGAAAAATGTGAGGGGGGGCGTCAATGTAAGTTAAATTTTGTGGGGGGGCGACGTTAAAAGGTTGAGAACCCCTGCTCTAGCTTATAACCTATTTTTAATTTTTTTGCGTTGTGCAAGACTTTGTCCCGATGGCGTTGTCCGATGAAGCATTCAAATACCCATGCGGAGAAGTAACGCTGAGATAGAAGGAAATTTTAACCGTTACAGTTTTGCAATGATGGGATGCGCTTCAAACGTTTTTTGAATCCTGGTTAAACTCCTTAAATATCTCCGTCTTACGTGTGCTGAACTCCGAAAGCTATGAGAGTTAAAATCCCCTCAATCCTCCCCCCCCGCAATAAAAAATCAGCTTTAAATCTAAGTTTTCTCAAGTGCTTTCATAAAATGTATAAATAAATAGTAAAAATGTTTCTTACCATTGTAATAAATTGGGAACCAAAATAGTTTTCTCTTTGCAGTCCACTGAAGAGTGAGGGATACATCCTTGACTGCAATTTCGGCTATTAACTTTACTGTCTTTCCTTTGTAAGATAGAGAACAGTCACCTTCTCGAGAGAGATGAGAGAGACCATGGATTTGAATATTTCTCAAAAGGAAGGCGTTTTCGTCACCATAATCAGGAATGTTTAATGGATCGATATACTTTTTTACTTCGGGCTCCTTTTGTAAGTTTTCAAGGACAGTATCGATATATTTGTTAGCATTCCCAACATCTTCCTCATCTGAAATAATTTAAAACCGATATTGAATAAGCATTAAATACATACATAAATTTTCTTTTAGTACGACGATGAAATGAAATGAGTAAGTCATTCGCTTAATTACGGGAGGTTTTCGTACGTTTTGTAACAATTTTCAAAACTTACTTTCAACTCAATCGCTTCAATCGCTTATATTGAGTTCTCGTTTCAAAAGTAGATTTTTGAGACAAAATAGATTTTATTAATACCAAGGATTATTTTACTCTACACCTCCGTCACAGTCTACCATTGCCCATCCTATGTTTTGGAATGTCACTTTAAAGAGCTTTTTTTATAAGTACAGCCTGCATTATAAATCGTTTGAGACAAGTTCAAGGACTTGGAATGAAATGGGCCCATTTGCGATTTCAGCTTATCGCTTCTTTATTTTAATCGCTAAATTTCATACTTAAACATTTAAAAATAGATTTGTAGGTATAGTTGGTAACCATATCTTGATGGAACTCACCAGAGTGAGGATTGCTTGGATAATTGGCTAATATTCTTTGAATATTTCTTTCAAAACAGGTGTTAAGATAATGAATACAGTTCTGATAGTAAAGGGTTTTTGTTTTTTAACGGTCCTTATTTTTTTAGAGTTTTCCTTTAAAACTTTTATTCTACTAGCAGTTATAAAAACTGTTAAACGTCCTTTAGTTAGTATGGTAATATTTTATAGATTAATACATCTAGAATAAAAAAAGAGAAAAAAT
The DNA here is from genome assembly GCA_038373885.1 of Cheiracanthium punctorium. NCBI lineage: Eukaryota > Metazoa > Arthropoda > Arachnida > Araneae > Cheiracanthiidae > Cheiracanthium > Cheiracanthium punctorium. The sequence continues at coordinate 157,663 of JAWZYV010012138.1, read as the reverse complement.
AATCACTTTAAACGATTGAAAATTACTCTGTTCGTTGAAGGTTTCAGTTAACGAGAACTGTTTTTACTTTTTAATCTGTACATCCAGAGTAGATCTGGTTGAAAGGTTTCTGTAACACACGAACAAATAAATCAAAAGCAACGAAGCCTCAGTACAACTGCAAGAGGAAAAAAGAGTGGCTTTGTGGTAGCAATTTCAATTTTCGTGAGCATTAAAAGACGGTTACCAAATAAGTGATTGCACTTTAAACAGAATTTAGAATATCAAGATCATATAAAAAACATTGTTTCAGATAACACTTTTAAGATGTAGCATATAATAAATCATAAAAATATATTAACACACTATATGCCGGCAATTTTGTGCAAAGAGAATAATTGAATTGGGGTTACATTCACTACTTTGAATGTAGCTCCACCTCTGCTACAAAAACTCAAATACTTTGGATTCTGAACGTATTATTTGAATTGTCACTGTTCTAGATTTCTTTTTTTTTTTTTTTTTTTTTTTTTTTTCAATAAACTGCTCCCACGTTCTTTAATTTCAAATATTAATTGCTGATATATTGTGGAACTTTTTTTTTTTAACTGTAGGCGGAACTTTTCCCTCCAACCGCTGTATAATTACTTCCAGAGAAACGTACTTACACGTGACAGGCGCATAGCGTGTTAATACTGAAATTAAGCTACAACTTGTGGATTGAAAATATAATTTTCTTACTCAGAGTGACGACAGTGCCTAAAAGCATCGCCAACAAAACCAATCGTATGTACTGCAGAACCATTTTTTTAGTACACAAAATGAAAAATGAAAGTCTGGAAAAATAAAATTCCGTTACAATGTTTACAATCACAAAACAAATATACAATTAATAAAGTACAGTTATGAAAATGTAACATTCACTCAAACTTATTTCATCTGGTAAATCAACAAAGATATATTTTTGATCGCTGAATTAATTGAAATGCTATCAGAAATATTAAAATGTGCTTAAGTATTAGGGTGGCTATAAATTGGTTGTATATCTGTTTTAAAAGAGTGTACGTTCCATTATTTTTGCAGTGCGATGGTGTATTTCTATTAGTGATACATAGTCTTAAATTAGTGACTTTTTCAGATTTAGCTGCAACTACTCTAGCGTCCAAAATTAAGATTATAAAATCGGTGATAGCTCCACCCTTTTACGTATAAGTTGGAAGCTCATACGTAAAAGGGTGGCTCTTACGTAGGGAGCCACCCTAGGGGAAGCTCTTACGTATAAGTTGGAAGCTTAAAGGTCTCCTCACGAGACCTTTAACTACTGAAGATAAGAGTTCAGTAGTTAAAGGTCTCGTGAGGAGAGGTGCCTACTTCTAACGAGACTGATAAATGAACACATATATATATTTTAATATTTAAAACCTTTGATATTTATTTTTTTTAATCGAAGATGTCTCCTACTGACATTCTATCAACTAGGCTGGAATATCCGGGCATGAATGGATCAAAGTTTTTCAGCATTTATTTTTTTACATTAGTTTTATTTTTAAAAAATTAACTTGATATGGATTTTCATACTTGATATAGAGTTAGCATTTTTAGCTGTCAAAGGAATAGATAGGTAGCAATTTATTACCCAAACTTCAAAGAAAATTTTTAGAAATTTTACAATTGTTCGATTTCGAATTAAAAAATTACTGATTGAAGTGTGAAAAACAGATGTTACCAATATATATTTATTTTCATTTTGAAAATACCTACATTAACATCTGCTCCATACAAGGAATGAAACCAGAGGGCGTTGTTATGCCAGTTTTGTAACACATTAGATTTTTTTATATTTTTCTAAAAATAAGAGTGTATTCAAAAGGTTATGTATCAAACTAAGGCTCCGCCCTCCAAAAAAGGCTTCAAGTAAATTTAAAATAAAGACGGTATAAGAAATGATTATTATTAATAGTTTACTTAAAACCGAAAAATTCTGTATATGTTTTAGCAAATCACATTTATAAATGCGGATATTTCATAAAAATTTTTAAAACCACTCGGAAAAATTTTTATTAGTACTAAAATTTATATTACCAATTGCAGTTTCAATATCAATATCGTGTTTTTCATTTCAATGCTAAATTTCAATAAGCATTATTTTATTAAACTGTTTCTTTACGAAAAGTAGTTGCGAAAAATGATGATTAAGAAAAAAGCAACTAAAAAGTTAATTTCAGCACTATCATTTAAATCGCAAAAACAAAATTATCCATCTCAATAAAAAAAGCCTCAATTATTTAAAATTCCGTGTATGTAGTAACAAGTATTTTATACTAATTCTTTCTTTATATATATATATATATATATATATAAATTTAGGATGGATGGATGGATGGATATTTAGGGAATATTTAGAATGTGGAAATAAAATCACAGTTATTTTTTAAAATCTGTAAAAAATCAGGAAAATATTTCATTGGTTGCATAGTTAAAATAAAACATCGGCAAAGTATAATTGTTTGTATTTTATTGTATAATCACATTTGTATTATTTTAAAGGCATGCCTATGACAAAAAGGACTAGTTAGTGACACACTGGATATTTAATTGATGCTAACAAACTTATGAATACTAAGGCATAATTTATTAATTAAGTAATTAAAATACTCATCTATCCCGACCAGTAGTCAAGCGCATAGCGCTATGAACTCGGAGACGGAAAGTGCCTCATTCAAACCCAGGTCGCGCGAACACGGTTTAGGACCCCTTAGAAAGACCCCCCCCAGGGAGGGACCCCCCCTTCGACCAAAATCCCTCGATTACATAATCGACCGTAATCCTACAAAGCAAATCAAAATTAAAATACTCACCTAAAATACTAAAATATACTACACTTAATTATACTTTCATAATTTACGTGATCTTTCGGTCATTCACGTCTCAGTGAGAGGCATGTGGATGAAAAAACACAATTAAAAGTTATCCCAACAACTCACATCACATCTGCAGCTTTTTAGATTGCTCTAGTAACAAGAAATTAAATCTGCAAGATTTATCCTACCGTGCAATTAAAATTTATTTATTTTGATTTGCCTGATTTCTAAAAGACGTGAATGACGGGTATTAAAAACATATCTGGAAAAACGAAGTTTAATCTGAAGTGTGAAGGTTCAGCGTTATGGTCTAGCCTATCGCGCAGCTGTCGATCTAACGGTCTAGGCTTTTGGTCGATTTTCTCCAGATGTAACGTGAATACGTGTTAGGACCCTTAAAAAGTCCTCTAACCAAAGCACCCCCCATCCTTGGTAGATAGCCCTTGCGTAGCTTTCACACAACACGACACAACACAAAAAAATAAAGTTTAACTTGTTCAAAATCATAAAGATCAGCAAAATTCAATTTCTGGCAGAAAGAACTAACCATACTTCTTTTCTGGAGGTGTTGCCATTTTTAAAAATGAAATCATCGGGAGAAAAAAATATTTATGTTTTTTAGCCACGTGAAGGACAGCTAATTCTTAAGCCGACTTTTCTTTTGGTGGTGTGTGTCATTTTATTTAATTTTTTTCCGATTAATATTGTTTACAGATTCCGTAAAGATGGTGAAGTGGCTAGAAAACCATTTGGGTCCGGGTTCCCAGCTTGAGCTTGGATGCTTAATTGTTCGTCCCTTCGTAAGGGGTAACGCTGGCCACCCCGTTTTATTATGAGCGCCCCCATAATAAATTGGCCAGTAACTCGGGCCTTAGTAGTGGCAAAATGCTTGCAGAGGAAATCATTTATAATTTTTAATCCAGACTCATAAGAATATGAAAATTATATGCATGGGACAGGGAATGTAAATGGCATTTCACTGCAGTAATTAATATTTAATGAATAAAAAATTAATTTTTTGTATAGTTGAGAGCCCGAATTAAAGTGCTAAACAAGCGCAGAAATATCTCAAAAAAAAGTTTTTTTTAACATTCAAAACAAAACAAATATATATATATATATATATATATATATATACGTAACACAAACATTCCATATTTGTAGAATCACCTGCAGCGGTTGCTACATCACAAAATATTAGTTACATTTAAAAACAACTTTCAACTGCAATATTTTAAAAGTATTTATTTCTCTTGTTAAACAGATCGATTATGTTTTGTGTAGAGGGTACACTTCTTACACACCCATATATGCTTCTTTGAGACTTCATTGTCAAGAAAACTATTGATTTCTTATGAGCACGTTTTCTTGTGAAATATTTTACAAAAAATTTAAAAATACAAATCACTATTAACCCCGAAATGGTCGTATTATTTTCAAGAAAACGGTATAAAAGTGCCTAATTTTTTATTCAAGAAAACTATAAAAATGAGTGCATGTGCAATATATTTATTTATTTTAAAGTTTTGGACATTATTTTAGCATGAAAGAAAGAAAAAAAAAAGTTCAGTTTCTAGGAAAGCCAGCATTTAGGGTTATTCTGACTGAATGTGTGTTTTCTAGTAAGCATGGAATCATTAAAAATATATGCTCTAAACATTAAAGGGGTATTGTATTAAACTTACTTCATAAAATAAATAAATATTTGTAAAGTTTTCTTTGAACATAAGTAAAAAAAGGCAGCTAAGATTGTAAGAAGCATATCGCAAATACACGTATTTGAGTACAGCTACCATCTATTTAAAAATAAACTAAGTGAAAAATAATTTGGTACTCTCATCTGTTGTGTAAAATGAAATGTAAAAAAAAAAAAAATCCGTGCACAAGAATTGAAATACTCTTATTTTTCTGGCACATAACTTTTGAAAAATATTCCCCGGAAATATCAAGACAGATAGAGTGAGACATAGAGTGAGAAAGCATAGCTCGTGATTTTGACGGGAGCGAGATGGAATGGGTTAAAGATTCATTGTAAAGCATGTGAAACACAACTCTGTAGTAAAAACTGAAGATTCCGTCTTCCTTTGATGCAAATGTGTATTTTTTCTTACTCTTTAACTTTTTTAATAATGAGTTTGGTGCCATTTAACATGCATCAGAGTAGCTGATATCTGCACGAAGTATCATCGGCATAAGTCATTTTGAAAACTCTCTAGAATAATATAGCAGAATTTTGATGAAATATCTTAGCTTAGAAAACTCTGGTTTAAAACTTGCATTCTTAATAGTCACAATGGAAAAACTCAATATTAATGACTGATGAAGATGAAAGATAATATGAAAGAAACTTACCAGCAAAAGAAACAGTGAAAAAAACTAAAACTGAGCGAATTTCAATGCGTTGCCAGTTTGAATTGTTTATGCACAAAATTCTTTATATACAATTCTTTTAATTTGAGATATAATGTTGAATCGATAAAAATGCTTGATAACTATTGTCTTATCAAAAAAATTGTTTAAAAGAATATTGTGTTCACATCTGTCATTGTATCATTTTCATGAAAATGAAACTACCTTCTTTCAATTTTTAATATTTTTTGATATGTGTAATGCAATTTCACATGGATTATCTTTAAATGTAATTTCTCTTTCACTCAAATGAAGCAAAAGTGAAATCACCCGATGGTTTTAGTCCCATTTATTTCGTGTATTTTTTGTTTTTTATACAGAAATCTCTTTATTTATTTACTTTCATTATTTTTCTTACTTCAAAGTTCTGTCCTGTTTTAAGAAAAAAATAAAGCAAGTGGTTATTAGTTTAAAACAAGGAACTGCTCTCAGATTTAACTAGAAAGGTAAATCATGCGAGTGCATCAATTTATTTGCGAGGAGAGGGCAGCTTATGTTCCTGAATGTGTCGTTTAGAGCTACGAACGTCCTTCCCAGAGTTTCCAATTTTGATCCTCAACAGAAGGCGAGGACTTCTGAATATTGGCGTCCATCGGAAACGGCTAGCAACAGCCGAGGGGACTTTCGGAACCACGGATTTAACGTGCATCGCATGTACACGGTGGTCTTTAGTAGTACTCCGGTATCGAACCCGCAACCTTCCGGTTACGAGTCCAAAGCCTTAACGACTGGGCTACCACGGCCCGAGTACATCAGTTATAAAACACTTTCCAACGCGATCTTTCTTCCGTGTGCTTAACACTGCTACTTAAAGAATGGTTAACTAATGGACTCCTCTGCAGTGCCCATCGTTGATTGCAGTGCCGGCCTTCTGTTTGAAGTAGCCTGACTGCAAACATTTGTGGGGGAGCCCCAAACATAATAGATACTAAAAGTTCCTGAATTTATAGACTTCCTTTTATAAAATGGACATAAAGATAAACTAAAATGCCACTAATACCACTTTAATGGTCGTGGTAATCTAAGGTTTAAGTCAAAACCGCAATGAATGTGCATGCCAAATCTATGTGGCCGTTTATCTTCCTTTTTAGGTCTGCATTACTAATACTAAAAAATGTACGCACAGATATGCACATTATGCGCACACATATGCATATTAACCACACACATTTAATCATTATGAGTACTATTAAATGGAACAATAATAATGGCTTTCATTAAAATAAATTTTATTAATTCAATGATAAATTAATAAGGTGGCTTAGCGCCTGGTAAAAATATATTGGAGGGGCTTGGGCCTCACGGGCACCTATAACTCTACGACTATGTTTGGAAAGTGACATTTTTTGGCGATTTTGCTCTCTTACTTGGAGATTCAGATGAATTTGGACGATTGTATCAAGCTCCTTAAGTTTTTAAAAACTGACCAGTGCTGCTTTAGAAAAGAAATGTAGAGATGAAAGGTTTAAGAATAGATCAAACATTGATCTATTCAAGAAAATACAGCTTAATAATGGATGAACAGCGAACAGACATATCAGGGACGTAGTCAGGCGATAGGCAACAGGGGCCTCGGCCCTCGTGAAATTCGGACTTTTCTTAACTGGAAGTCAAAAGGCAGGCTTTTCAGCCGCCCGGGTTGTGTAGTGGTTAGAGAGAAATTCTACCACACTACAGGTCCGGGTTCGATTCCTCGCTCGGGCTTGGATATGTCATTTCGTCCGTCCCTTCACAGGAGGCAACGCTGTTCCACGTGTTAGGTGCGTCCATAATAAAGAGACAAGTAATTCCGACCTTAGCAGTGGCCAATGCCTATAAACCGCAAGTGTCCACCATTGGATAAAAAGCATACTTAGGCTTTCTTGCGGATATGCTACTTTGCCACCGTTTGGGCAATTCTACCTTTACCACCCTCGATTCCTTCTTTTTCTTTTTTGAAAGAAGAAGCATGGATTATCATGTGCTTTTAATATTGTTACGAATTGTCGGTCTGTTCTGCCTGCCAGGGTTTTTTTAAATGGTTTAAATTTCGCATTCTACGCGTCAAATAATTAAATTTTGCATTTTGTTACATGAAAATCGGTTAACTATAAAAGGAAATATGGAGTTTGGGATTTCCCCCATTGGTTAACATAGGGTTTTCTAGAAATCTCGAGAAATATTGGTGCAAGGGCTCAGTTGACCTCACTTTTGGGTACTTATTTTTGGCTCCAAATTTGGCGATATTTCGCCAAAAAGTCGCCAAGCTTGGTAACATTTTGGACAGTTGGAGCGATTTTTCCAATGGGGCCTGTAATGTTCGTTTCCCTGCATTAGAATTACGCATTAGCTTAGTATTACTTATTTAAAATTCCGTGACGTAATCAAATCTCCCCCTTTATGGGGATTCTTCGAGAAATTAATTTTTAGAGAACTTTCTCTTAAGTACGGCGACATCTACGTATAATAATAGGAGGCAGAGAGACCGAAGAGTTAGTTCTCATTGAATGCGCGTTGAGTTAGCATTACTCTGTGAACTGTCCCATTGGAAGCAATATTTTGCTTGTTTTTGAAAGCTGGTTTTTAAGTACTGTGTGTAAATTCTTCATTGCTGAGTCTTGAAGGACTGTTTACGATTTCCCTGCCTGTGCAAGTGTTTTATTTTTCTGTGAAATACAGCATTTGTGAATGCTTCTCTACTGAGTGGACTGTTATAAGCATGTTACTGGCCGCTATTACCTGTTAATTTTGAACCGCTGATTTTTCGACGAAGTTCTAGAAACAGTAAAAGTAAAAGTAGAAATCACATTCGGGAATACCAGCTACGATCATGTGATATATATCACCAATATTAGGGACTCTTTCATTCTCGGACTGGATTTTCTAAAATCCCATAAATTTAATTTTGACTTTAAAAATAATGAGCTTCATTCAGACTCGGGGAAAAATAGCTGCTTTCAACATTAGAAATGAAGCCGCTTTACCTTTTCAACAAATAATAGCCAAAACTGATATCACTTTACCCCCAAGAACTGATTCTATAGTTACTGGAACAATAAACGAAATCACTAAACTCAGATTTGGATTACTCGAACACCCAATCAATAGTGACTCAGTCAGAGGAGTACTTGTGGGTGCAACACTTGTGGGCTTGTCGAAAACTAACATTCCTATTAGAATAGCGAATATGACTGACAAGTCGCAGTTGATAATGGAAAATGAAGTGTTGGCAACATGCACTCCTGTGACCTATATTAATAAGAACAACAGTCCAACGACAGCTAAATCATCTGACTGTCTGACGAAGGAATTATTAAAAGATGTGGAAATAACGGCAGAACAGAGAAGCGCTCGGGAGAAAGTAACAGCCGAATTTGAAGACCTCTTCTCTCGTACTTGCGGTGACTTTGGTCGTACGAAGTTAGCTCAACACAGAATAAATGCAAGCAGCCATTCTCCCGCAAGCAAGTCTGCTGAGTCCGTAAGTCTATCAAAGACGTCCGCTGTCAAGAACTGGAGTCGTCCTGAGAATGTCCATGAGCTGCGAAGTTTTCTCGGACTGTATACTTACTATCGAAAATTCGTGAAGGGTTTTTCTCAAATTGCAGGGCCACTTCACAAATTAACTGAGACTGGACAAAAATTCCTCTGGACTGCAGAGTGTGAGGATGCATTCGACGAACTGAAGACGACTTTAACATTTGCGCCGATCTTGCGTATCCTCATCCTGATAAGCCATTTATCCTGGACACAGACGTAAGTAAGAAGAGTGTTGGAGCCATTTTGACCCAGGAGATAGATATCCAAGAACAAGCCATTGCTTACTGGAGAAAGTGCCTTTCAAAGGCAGAACGTAACTATTGTGTTACAAGAAAAGAACTTCTTGCTATCGTTAAGGCCGTAAAGCATTTTCATCATTATATATAAGGCCGAAAGTTCCTGCTCCGAACGGACCAAGCTTCTTTAACCGGGCTTTTAAGCTTCAAGAATCCGGAGGGCCAGATAGCCAGGTAGATAGAGAGCCTGCAAGAATATGACATAGAAATATGTCATCGGAAAGGAGCATCTCATGGAAATGCAGGTGCTTTATCGAGAAGGCCCTGCACAGAAATGTGTTGCTATTGCTCCAGGGCAGAGAAAAATTACCATCTGAAACATCTCGTTGTCCGCCAAGTTAGAACCTCTGTACCATCTCAAGATCCCTGGAGTGACGAAAACGTTCGGGCAGACCAGTTAGCTGATAGCGACACTAAACCTATTGAGGAGTTAATGAGAAAATCCAGCGCTAAGCCCAGCTGGCAAGAAATATCGTCATGTACAGACCGGCAAAGAAGCAGTCCTGGGCTTTGTGGGATTCGCTTTGCCTGAGAAACGAAGTCCTGTATCGTAAATGGTAGTCAGCCGACACGGCAAGATACTTCGATGGCAGTTAGTATTCCCCCGTTCGAGGATCCGAAGATTTTATAAGAGCTGCATAACGGCACAACTGGGGTCCATTTCGGTATAGTGAAGACCCTGCAAAAAGTTCGCGAGTGCTTCTACTGGACAAGGGCTCGAGACGATGTCGAAAGGTAGTGTCAAGCTTGTGACACCTGTGCCGTCGTAAAGGCCCGAAAAAACGAAGCCGTTGAAAACTACGTCGTTATAATGTGGAAGCGCCTTTTGAAAGAATCGCCCACGACATCCTGGGTCCACTTCCGGAACTTCGGATGGCAACAAGTACCATTTAGTTGTCATTGACTATTTCTCAAAATGGCCCGAAGCTTATCCTATACCAGATCAGGAGGCTACGACCGTAGCAGAAGTATTGGTGCAATAATGGATTTTCAAGTTTGGAACCCCTCTGCAACTTCACTTCGACCAAGGAGCAAACTTTACCTCTGCAGTTTTTAAAGGACCATGTCAATTTCTCGGAAGCGACAAAACGCAGACTCGCCTTTACATTCGCAGTATGACGGCATGGTGGAGTGGTTTAATCGCACTAATTTGAACTACCTCTCGCTCCTGGTGTCTTGGAATCAAAAGGACTGGAATAAGAAACTCCCACTCTTCTTGCTGGCTTATAGGAGTGCCGTCCATGAAACTACCGGCTTTACACCTTCTCTGGTGCTATTCGGAAGAGATCTTCATCTTCCGCCCTTCTAGTGTTAGGTCGCCCTCAGATACGTCTTCATTGCCTGAGGAGTATATGGAAAATTTTCAGGCACGGTTTGAAGTCGTGCATCACTTTGCTCGAAAGGCCGCCCAGACGGTATAGTGGCTAACGAACCATTCTATCACTCCTTGGGTGCGGGTTCGAATCCCGGCTTAGTCATGGATGCTAAGTTGTCTGTCGCTTCATAGGGGGTAACTCTGGTCGCCCATTGGGCGCTCCCATAATAAAATGACCAGCAATTCGGGCCTTAGTAGCGGCGAATGCTTGATGAGCAAATGGCCGCCCTTTGAAAAAAAAAAAAGAAAAAGAAAAAAACTTCGGCCGAGAGCGAATCAACCTGAACACGGAGGGGGTGAAGACTCGCTACGACACGTAGGCTAGGAGACACGAGTTCAACGAAGGTTTGGCTATGGAATCCTACTCGACGGAAAGGCTTGTCTTCAAAGCTGCAATCGCCGGGGGACGGTACTTACACAGTCCTAAACAAATTGAACGATGTCGTCATACGGATTCGTAAGTCACCTAACTCGAAACCAAGAGTAGTCCATTACGATCGGACAGCCGTTAATCGCTATTGTAATAAATTATTTGAATATTAGACCATGGTCAATGGTCACTATAGCGTAATCCCTCCTTTCTTTCATCTCTCATTTCTCTCTTGACCCTCTCTTCTCTTCCCCTTTCTCTTTTACTCAGAGCTTACGCGATGTTTAGTGTACATATTGGTAATATATTTGCTTTTTTAATTAATGTGTACTTGTTTATTGTGTTTATTATTTATTAATGTGTATTTTCTTATTCTGTTTATTAATTGCCTACTTAAATTACGTTTTTTAGATCTATTGCTAAATGTTATATTGTAAATATTTGTGCAAACTTCTAACTGGGGATTTTATTGTCCGGGAAGTGCAGTAATTGGAAAGGGGCAATGTTACAAACAATTGTTACAAATTTTCGGTTTTTTCTGCCTTCCGGGGGTTAAAAATAGTTTAAAATTCGTACGCTACGCATCAAATAATTAGATTTTGCATTTTGCTGCATCAAAATTCGTTAACTGGAACACTGGAACGGGAGATACGGAGTTTCCCCATTGGTTAACACAGGGATTTCTGCAAATCTCGAAAGATATTGGTGCTAGGGTATAGCTGACCTCATTTTTGGGGACTTATTTTTGGCTCCAAATTTGGTGATATTTCGCCGAAAAGTCACCAGGATTGGCAACATTTCGGACATTTGGAGCGATTTTTCCAATGGAGCCTGTAATGTTCGTTTCCCTGCATTAGAATGACGCAATAGCTTAGTATTGCTTATTTAAAATTCAAATCTCTCGCATAATCAAATCTCTCGCTTTAAAGGGGATTCTTCGAGTAATTAATGCTTCGGGAACTTTCTTCTAAGTACGGCGACATCTATAAGTAGGAGGTAAGAGACACCGAAGAGTTAGTTGTTATCGAACGCGCCTTACTCTCTGAATTGTGCCATTGGAAGCAATATTTTACTTGTTTTTCAAAGCTGGTTTTTAAGTGCTGTATGCAAATTCTTCGTTGCTGAGTCTTGAGGGACTGTTTACAATTTCTCTCGTTAGTTTCCACTGAATTTTCGCCTGTGAAAGTGTTTTATTTTGTGTGAGAAATACAGTATCTATGAAAGCTTCTGAACTGAGCAGATTGTTACAAGCACGTTACTGGCCGTTAGTACCTGTGAATTTTGTACAGCTAATTGTTCGAAGTTCGAGGAGCAATAAAGTTCGTGATCCATCCTAACAAGTACTTACTAGAACTTTTTACTAGAACTTTCTACACGTAATATACTCGATTTTCGAGCGATGAACCCAGGAATCAGGCAGACTTTTCTCAAATAATATATAGCACTTTAGTGCGCATATAAAATGTGAAAGTGTTTCATCTATATATATGTGTGTGTGTGTGTGTGTGTGTGTAGCATTAGGCGGCTACGGGAAAGTTTGTAGTCGTAGTCCGGATGAGTCGAGACTGTTGAGGCGCACTCTCGGCGTGGAGTACTAGGCGAGGCGTTGACGGGCAGAGCAGGAGGAGGCGGCGCGACTGAGTAAGGACTCTGGCTTAGAGCCCCCCGGCCGGCCGCGCCGGTGGATGGGAGAAATGAGACGGAATCCAAGTACGATTACATCATTTTATTGTACGACTAGACACATATTTCTTAGGCAGCTGCGTCACGCGGAAGGAGCATTGGGGCGCTACGGGAGTGCTGTGTAGTCATGAACCGGCGGTACGGCGAGGGCTGTTGAGGTCTCCTGGCGTTGGATATTAGGCGGCTTGGGACTCTGGATTAGAGTCGCCATTGCGGAATCCGGGCCGGATGGGTTGAGGCTGCCGAATCGTCGCTGGCCGGCAAACGCCGGGGGCGATCGTGAAAATCCTTGGGCCATAGCGGCCGTCGATGGAAGAAAATGAGTCGAACTCCGACTGCGATTAGATGATTTTATTTGATGACTGGGTACTCTTTTCTTAGCAGCTGCGTAGCGCGGAAAATCTGCTCCTGACCTGTTGCAGGTCCCTTTAAAACCTTTTTACGTCGTATCACGTGACCAAAAAGGATTGCAATTATTCGCCAAGAGCTAAATCTGGGCAGAGGTTTTCCCAGGGTTTGTTATGACTTTTAAGACACCTTTGTGGCTCGCTGCCGGGACCTTCCACAAAACTACAAAGGAGACGCAAGGGACCGAGTAGTAATTGCAGTTCTTGAACGCGGATTTCTTTGTTCCAACTGAATTAAACTGCGTAGTTCCAGAAATATGAGATTTTCGTTGGATTTTGATTTCTAACGTTACATATATATATATATATATATATACATGTGTGTGTGTGTGTGTGTGTATTGTTCTTGTCATTGCATTATTGATTCAATTTTGTTAAAAGTTAAGCGAAAACTACAATTGCTATTTACTGTTATTAGTTCGAAAAATTTAAGATTTCTAGCTTGGTAGCTTATGAAAGCTCGCAGCATTTATCGCTGCAAGCTTTAAAATCTTATTTCGATCCCTGATTCCAAGTATAATACTTTCATTAAAAGTAGAAACAAAGGAACATGCGTTTCCATATAAGAATCACACTTATATCTATACAGTGACGGATTATACCAATTTTGTGGGAGGGGGTGGCTAGTTGGAAGATTCACATATACATCCACTTTATGTAAGTAAAATAGGATTTTTTACATTAATTTCTTATTTCTCAGGAGAAACGGTCGGCTCCTCCGCCCCCTTTCATCAGTCTTTGTATATATATTCTTTTAATTCTCACTTGTTATTAAGATATCTGTGCATTTTTACCAATTTTTGAGCCTTTTTCACATCCCACCTGTTACGCAACTTCGACCATATTAATTTAAAGGTTGGAAATATTTTTCTATTGATCCTGAATGAGCTCTATAACTAATTAACCAATTCAGAAAGTGATAAAAGTCTTATAATGTCCATAAATATTTTCATTTTTAGAACTTTTTTTCCCCTAAAATACTCTGCCAATGGACAGAGCTAGTTATTTATTACGTTATCCATAAATTCATGATGCATATATTTGTTTATCGTTAATTATGAATGTTCAGAAAACGAAAAATTTGTAAAATTCAGTGTGACAGCCTTTTTTTACTACAGTCAATCATGTATTAGTCGGCTGCATCGTTGACGGGAGTAGCGAGGATAAAACGCTGTTCTTACATTTCACGGGTAATGTTTAATCACTACGGCATACTTCTATGGAGAAACATTGGGTTTATTGAAATTCAAGTAAATTATCGGAATATTCTTAATTTTATTTTCCATTGTAAAAGATTGCGTTACAGTTTTCCTAACCTGAGGGGCGCCGCAAGACGCCCTTAAAGATCTAGAGTCAGTGTACGCCGCCAGTAGCGGATCCAGGGGAGGGGCTAGGGGGCTTCAGCCCCCCCAAAAAGAGATTGCTCAAGGGTAACATTCTGCTTTATTATACACTTCAAATAGCTAAAATGATCTTTTTTATTACTTAGCCCCTCCCAAAAGCCTAATACATTGGTTTAGACTAAAATTTTGATTTATAGTACATTTTAATTGGGTGAAATAAGCTTTTTAAAAAATTTAGCCCTCCCCCCAAAAAAAATTCTGGATCCGCCATTGTGCGCCGCACACATCGCACACATGAGTGGCGTGGCCCTGCATGGTAGGCCGAGGGTATGATGGAGAGGGGCCATCGCTAAGCAACGGGCCTGCTTATGAGTTGCCATCGCTAAAAATGAGTTTATCATTGAGACCTGTTTTCCCCAGTTACAGTATTCTATTTTAATATTCTAAGTATTATAAATGTTACATTATTTTAAAACAATTTTTTTATACTTTTGTCGTACTAAAGAACTTTAGATGTAATCGTTTTGTGAATCTTGCGCCATTTTCTTTCATGAAAATTTATCCTAAAATTCGAACATTTTGCTCTGAATGTAAAGGTAAGTGAACGCTTATAATGTATTTAGAAATTCTAAAATTATGTATGTAAATCATGTTTAGTGAATAATTACTCATGTGTTATTTATAAATAAATTATTTTAATCAGAAATCGTATTACTTGAGTAGTTTTTATTCTTGTAAATAAGCATGACGTTGTGATACTATTTAGACAATTTAATTTTTCCAGTTGAAAATGTTATTTATCAGTTATATATGCCTTGATTATGTGATTAAGACTTACATCTGGTACAGTGCAGAAATACAGTAAATTATAAATTATTGATTTTTGCCCGTTTATACAGAAACTTCAAATGTAGTTAATATTTTGTACAAGCGTTCATTATTGCTTGCTCAATTCCAAAGTTCGATTGAGAAAGCGACAAAAGAATAATATATACTACATGAAATGTTTTTATTAAGGAGTAATTAATTCAGGGATAGTGCTATAGAGCGTATTTTATCAATTTTCTCCAATATACAGGATATCCCGAAAACACTGAAATGCGCTTTAATACATCATTTGTTAAAGATTAATCTTGAATTGTTTAAAATAACGTAGGAAATACGACTACGTTCATGAAATATTCATTATAAAAATGTCTTTCTCATTTGTGTATTTAGTTATTTTAAAGTATATTAAATATCCACTTGTGAAACTAAAATAAGCAATCGTGAATCATGAGAGTAAGCGCTACTTTGTTTTTCCTTCAAATTATATGCATCTATTTTCTTTATGTAAATATGTATCATAGCAAACAAATTAATTATGAGTTCGTACTTGAATTAGTAACACAATTACTACTTAAAACTACATTAGATAACGTTTGAAAGCACTGGGAAGCTTAAGAAATGCCTGATGTATACGTGAAGACCCGAGCATCCGTAGGATGGCTCATCAAAATACACCCGCAGGCCCGTTACTAATTGCGAAGGGCCCGGATGGAGCTACTGCTATGAGCGGCCACTTATAGGGTTCCCAAAAGAACATCAGAGAAAAATACGATCTCGCTATATATGCATTGTGCTTCACACTGATTAAATTTAACCATCTCTAATGCTTGTGAGAACTGCGCATGATACCAGCGCCACGGCGGAGGAAATGCCAACTACCCTCTGATCGCCTCGTTCTGATAGCCGTGAGTAAGAACGCAGGGAGTCATGACATTGGTGAGGCACAGCTCCTAGCCTCTTCTTAACTGTAAACAATCAAATGATCATTATCACGGACTAAGAGGCTTTAGGACGATCATCGGGAAGCAGCAGACGGGCGAAACTGCGTCAGCCTCTGAAAGGAAAATATGCGATCCCCTTTTAATAATTAACGGCATGGGCGCCCTCTGACGACACACGGCGTAAGCATCTCTCACGGGGTGCTTCCGTTGATATTTGTTTACGTTTTAGCTACTAGCACACGAGCATGCGCCAAAAAATTAATGAGTACGACTCCCAGCGCCACCTTTTAGGAAAATTTCATTTAGTTCTTTCACAATACTTCGATGATTGTCCTGTACCCTCTTAGTCCGTGATCATTATAGCATGCATTATAGATAAGATGAGCGTTCTGGAGCAGCCGTTAATATACAACAGTTTTTCCGGGGACGTTAAAGAAAATGACTGATGTTCTGTGAGCTTGCATACAATTAAATGATCATGATAGAATATAATGATCATTATATATAGAGACTGCATAATTCGTAAATCTCTTAGCTGAATCCTACGCTTTATTTTCTTTTTGGATTTGATAACAGTAAAGTGGCAACAGAAATAGTATAAATTGTTTTGTTTTGGTTTTGCAGATTGCGGCACCGTGATGGACTTGTGGACATGATGTTACGTAAATCTCAAAGTTGTATACTTTGTTGAAGTGCACTAGTGTTGAGAATTGCGCGTAAGTTATAGTATTTTTTTTTATCTGCAGGAACTTTTCAACTTTTACTCATTATCATTGAGCAACTGGGACGTTTTAAAAGAAGGCTGCAAGTATTTCTCTTACTTTAAAACATAATTGTTGGAGTGCTGATGCGGAAGCTATTAAATTATGAAAATTGAGTTAACGATTTAGAATTCAGGCTCTTAAAATGCTATCAAAGAGCTCTGTTGAATCTGTAGTGATAACAAATGAATCGGCAGCTATCTTAATCCAAAATGGAGAAATTACATATAACTGTTTAGGTTCGAAATTTTATAAACTGCACTTAACAATTTTCTTACGCAAACCTATTAGTAATTATGCTATTGAACAGTGTTATTCCCATTTGAAAAGACTAAAACCTTCTTAGAAAATTATTCTCACCATTGAAGAATTTTCTTTTGAAAATGGTATTCAGGGTTTGCACCTATCCTAGATTTACTAAAATTTCAAACTTTTGAACAATTGACCAAAAATGATCTGATATTTAAAAAGTGGTCTTGCTTTTTATAAAATGTGAAAAGAAGTTCTCTCAAGTATCTCAAATTGAAGGACAATTTTTTAAAAGTTCGGAATTTTAGCAAATTATGGACCCGTATGAACCATGGATATTACATCAAATTTACATTTTGAAAATGTTACTCTGTAATTTGTAGCACTAAAAATGTTCAGAAAAAATTAAAATTATTTTTTTTCTAATGCCTTAATTTTGTTTAGGTAAGTTCAGTTTATCTAATCAAAGTTGTGTGATTTTTGCCTATTTTTTAACGTGTTTAACAATATATGTTAATATACATTTTAAATTAACATTTTACATCAATTTTCTTCATGCAGTAATTAATTTTTTACTCATTTCCTCTAAATTTGTGTTCATTTTAAAAATACTTAATAAAGGTAAATAATAATAATATTTAAACCAAATTCCTTTTCACTAAGCAAATATAGCAGTGCTTGTGCTAGACTTAAAATTCTGCGAGTCGGGCTGATTCATTATTAATAAAAGTAAGAGTCAATTTTGGAAAAATACAAGTCAATTTAAAAAGTTTAATTTTTTTTTTAATTATAGTGTTTAAAAAATTGTTACCTAATCCCTTGATGCCCAGACTGCTTTTTGCAAGTGTGTACATATATACCAGCATTTAGTGTAAATTTATATTTTCATATTTAACATGAAATGAACTGAGAATATTGTTGTTATTTGTTATTTAGTTATAATCAAACAATAGTAACATAGGTCTTCTTAAAGTTATAAGGGCATGGATGATTTTACTTGATTCATGGGATTGCTATTGATTTGCAGAATTCACGTACTTTTTAAATTTATAATGAATAAATAGAAAAAGATTTTTGAGTTGTTTGTTATGAGCTTTGATTTTATCCTGATTTTATTAGTGTAAGTTTTGTGTGCTTAGTTAATGTGGATGTGTGTAGTGTTTAGTTTATGTTCATTATATTTTTTATTGTATTTGAAATATGTGTACAAATGTTTTAATAAGGTGTTTAGATAATTGTATTGTAGTTTTGAGTTTATTTTTTCTTATATAACTACATATGTTTAGGGGAGACCGGGGGTTCATTCCATGCCAAATCATCCAGCCAAAGTATACATTGTCCACCCCATCTCCTCAGATTTGGATGAAACTTGGTACATGGCATCTTTAGACAAATACAAGAACCTGCATTTTTTATTTTTGGAATATTTACATTATTTTGCTTTTTATAGCTCTTTGAATTTTTGCCTCATTCAATAGATATTTCTGAGACACTTTCAAACCAGAATGGCAGACTCAATTACAATTTACTATTGTTTCAATAATTATCCAGATAAATTGTTGAAATTCACTATACTTATACAGAATATGATACAGATTCACAATATATCTTATAAAATACAATTTAATTAATATAAATAATTATTATTAATTTTTGAAGTTAGAAAATGAGTTTTCAGAAATTTAAAACATGGAACAACTAACCCCCCTATAACTTTTTTCTGACTAATTTGACAGTTTTGGTTTTAGTGTCATTAGAAAGAGCATAAAATTTCCTATTAAAATATGAAAAAAAAATAGTGTGTATTTAACTTACCCCCCCACACACTATCACTTTTGAAAAAGTACTTAATTGATAAATAAAACTCCCTTTTTGTAATTTTTGTGCACTCATATATTTTCTGCCAATTTTACAAGAAATTACACAAAAAATACTTGAATTAGAAATGGTAATAGTTTCAAATTGAAAAACTATCTTAAATTAAAAGAAAAAAAAAATTAAAGATAAAAAAATCATAAGGTCACCTTTTCATATCATCTAAAGAAGGGATGCCTTATCCACCTTGCATATGAAAATTTGGATGAAATGCAATACTGGATACCTTTAGACAAATATAAGAACAACTTTCCTTCATTTATGAACTATTAAGTTTCTTTTTATAGTTATTGGAATTATTGCCTCATTTGGTGGATTTTCCTAAGACAGTTTCAAAGCAGAATGGCAGGGTGAAATGCAATTTGCCATTGCTTTAATAATTACGAAGTCAAGTTAATACAGTGGAACCCCGATCTATCGTTCCCGCATTCATCGTTTTCCTGTATTGATCGTTTTATTTATATGGTCCCTGCACAAACTGTATTCAAATAACGTTAACAAAACCCGCATGTATCGTTCGTCAGAAATTCGCTTTCCCACGTTCATCGTTGTAAAATGTTTCTTCTGACCGAAATGAAATTGAAGATCAAGTGCATCAATATGGCTTACAAATCGAATTACTTCCTGGTATGATATCTTGGGTTGATGATTGTATAGGTTAAGAGTTCTTAAATCTAGCAGGGATGAGTATAGTGTGAAATGTAGTGATTATATTTCCATTGATTTAGAAGTAGCAACGTGCGGTATTCTAATAATGGAAGAAATGTGACGCAAAAAATAAAAATAATTGCGCAGAAGCTGAGAATAATATTCATGCCGATGAGACTGAGCCAACACTAGTGCCTAGTTTATCCTACTCAATAACGGTATTTGAAATTGTATGACTTTTACAAACAAACATGAATACACATAAAAAGACAAAATAAAAATATTGAACATTATTGAATTGAAAGATTAATGAAAAATCCAGTGTAAAATTACTTATTTTTTAAAAATAAGTATCACTTAATTTCTACACAACTTCAGTTTGTTTCTTTTACAGTTTGGTAACAAATTTAGTATTTTTGGTATACTGTATACATTGTGTGTATCAGGGTTGGCAAAGTGGACCCAGCCCAGAAAAACCCACACGGGTTTTTCTGGATCGGTCCACCAACAAAAACCCGCCTGGGTTTTTGTTCAAACTGGGTTTTTGTTTAAAATCATTTCTGAGTCTGCAAATCCCACCTATAGTATTTAGAAATACACTTTACCTTTTAAGCCCGAAACCTAGGTGGTTTATCTTATCAAAATTATATAAAAATAAGTCATATTTATGTTAATCAGATGAAGTTTACCTCAAAATATTTATTTTCTAAAATTAATTTCATTAACTGAAAATTTTGAAACTTCTAGACAGTATAACAACAGTGTTTTTGACAGAGGTAGTCATGATCCTTCACAGAAAGCAAGCTTTCTTTCTGCTTTGAAAGAATTAAAAAATATTATTAATCATATTTCAATTACTACTTGTATTCATTATTGATTAAGAAATATGTAATTATATATGTAATTATATATATATATATATATATATATAACTAATAATATTTTCCCTTTAAGAAATATAAAGAAAAAGCCCTGAAATTTTCAGTTTGAAAACACAGACTACTTTTTGCTACTATACTGTTTTTATTATTCTTTTGCTTATTTAATTTTTTTTATAGCAAATATGCAGCGATTATTATAAATAAGTTTTGATACCACATTATAATGAAAATAAACTGTTGATAATATTCTAGTAAAAAACTATGCAAAATGTGACATGTTTGTTTAATGTCTAATAATAATCCCAATTAAAGTTAAATGAAAAACTAAAAATGTAGAATGAAAAATATATTTCAAATTAATTATAATTGATCGTTTTTACAGTTTACCAATCAAAATCACATTCACTTTGATTTTTGTGGTAATATTTGTAAATCTTTACTAATTTTTCACACTGCTCTGAGCCTAGTCTGTTCCGCAGCTTAGACCATATGAATCCAAATCTAGAGAAAATTCTCTCAATGGAAGCAGAGCTAGATGGAACAGAATGCAGAGACTGAAAAAGAAGTGTCTGGGGATTCTTTCCATTGGTCAGCCTCAGTAATTGTCTGTGATTGGATGATTCAAGAAAATTTCAAAACGAAACAAACTACAAAATGATGTTGTCAATAAATATAACCACATGAAAAAAATATTTTTATGGTAGTAATGACTGGCTAGAAGCAAAAAATATTGTTTATCAAATATCAAAGCAAAGTAATTTTATTAATAATGAAAGATGTAAACATAAACTCAAACCCAAAATAAAACATTTTTGAGTAGACTGATGCCATAGTAATAAGAAAAATTCATTATGGAATGGATTCATCTATTTGAATGGCATTAAGTAAATGTATGACCAAAAATAAATAACATAAAAGAATAATTTTTAGATTTGCAGTTTTGTTTGTCACATATTTGCATTATTGTTCTTAGTAATGATTTTTATATGAAAAAATTCAATTAGTTAATGCTCATGCATATGTAAACAGATACATTGTATAAATATACAAACATACAAAAAATAACAAAAACCCAGAAAAGCCCACAAAAACCCAGGTTTTTGCCAACCCTGGTGTGTATTCATAAATACTGTTTTCTTCGTATTTGACTTTAACCCGCTTTCGTCGTTTTCCTGCATGCATTGTTTTTTATTACGCACCCCTTGAAAAATGATAGATCGAGATTCTACTGTAATCATGGTTTAAATAATCGGAAATAAAGTACAGAGACATTTCCTTAATCTCTTCATCTTTCTTGTAATGCAGGACTATAGGATACACTGTACAGGCTGCATGTACCCAGTGATGACTGAATTTCATCTTGCATTAGAAAAGAGAAATTTTCAGCAAAATCCATCAAAATTAACATTTCATTTGTCTGTAAACTTTCTTTTTTCTGTTTTAAATATCCAGTTTGCTGTTTAGAAATAAATGAGTGAGGTATTAAAACTTTCAATTTTTTTACAAAAAGAACAATAAATTCGCTTAAAGGTAGGATCCAAGTTTGAAAATAACTGTGATCAGCCGTTACCCATTGTGAAAACTTAACTTCATCCTCCTCTTCAAAATCCACAAATATATTTCTCATATATTCTTCCACTTTGTCAGAATTTAAACACTTAGGGCATTTTCACAACATGCAATCTCTATTTTCTCTGGTGCAAATCATTAATTCAGTAAAATCATTCATCTTCGATTTTTTTTAAATTCATAGCACTAAGTAGAAGAATGTGTTTGTTTGTGCAATCCATCAAAATCCCAGACTGAATGTGTGCCTGGCTGATCAACTGTGACACACCATTTAGGACGTAATTTGCAGAATTTAGAAAATCCTATTTTATGATTAGGGAACTTTTCTTTATAAGCTGTGTATAGTTCCTTAAGGTTGCACAATATTAGACATTTTTACTCACAAACTTTCCTTTGCACACTAACTTTGTCCTTAGTACCTGGCATACATCTGCTATTCTCATCATCTTGATAAAATTTAATAACATTCTCAGCTATTTCTGGAGAAATTTTTCTACCATGACAAGTTTCAGGATACGAAACTATTCCCTTGTCTTTTGTTAACTGATTTGCTTTCCTTGCAATGTACTCGCTAATATTGAAGTCTTCTGATATTTTTTTACGTGACCATGACTTTGGGGGAGGGGCAGTTAGTTAGAAGATTGATATATACATCCATTTTATAAAAGTAAAATAGTATATTTTACATTAATTGGGGGGGGGGCAGTTGCCCCCTCTGCTCCCCCCTTTAATCTGCCCTTGGCCTCCGGTGTTTCTTTCTTAGATCACAGTATTTTCTATATAAAGTTTGATAGTACTTAATTTTAGGCAGAAGAAAATCTGGTTGTAACTAAGCTTTACATAAAATTAGATAAATTTTAGCATTTTCTATAAAATTCAATAACCAAATATAAATATGGTTAACATAACAGTGAATAAAATTATTTTATAAGTATTAAAACAAATCTGCATACAAATAATTTACATAAAAACATTTTAGGAGAATAACTTTTACCAGAGTTATACTCAGTGGAAAAATGATTTGTTAAATGTACAATAATATAAGCAGTCTGAAGACCAGTTGTTTTGATTCTGCTTAGTCAAAACAAAACTTCCCAATTTGATTTTGATTACCAACTTGTCTCCAAGCAGCTGCAAATTTTGTTTTCTTTCTTTTTTGCAGTTAGTTTTTCACTAAGTTTTATAGCAGATATTAAAATTATAGTAAAAATTAAGCATAATAAAACTTATTTTTAAGAACAGGAACTGTATAATATTTGTTAAAAGAAAGAAAGGGCTAACATGATTAAATATATAAAGCAGAAGTACTTGTGCATTTCTTCAGAACTATGAACATTTTATCTTATGCAGGCCAGGCTTAAGCTTAAGGTCTTAAGCTTAAAAAAGTTTCAATGAAATCATTTAAGAATTGTTCCAAGTTCATAAAAAATCTGGATGAGGTGACAAATACCCAGATTAGTTTACAGCTTCTGATAATAGTATTTTTTAATTTCATTGTGTGTGAGAAAAAGAGACAGTAGTAAATCTAGTAAAAATAGTAACTTAGTGTCTTCCTAAAATCCACCAAATGAGGCAATTATTCAAATGTAACTATAAAAAGAAATTTAATGGAAATACGTCATACACTAGTTATCTCAAAAGTGAGTTTTATTTATCAAATATTTAATTTATACATAGTTTTATAAGATTGGCGTATTTAGCGCCGTAAACCATTTCATCTTACTGTGGGGAGAAAATATCCAAGGGGTGCCATTTTAAATATCCAATAGCGATATCTTTTATATCCTCCATAGTCCTGTCTCCTGAAAAACATCAAACTGTGTAATCTCGAGGAGCTACTTATTCCCATTTTAATTGTGACAGGGCGTTAGAGTTGCAGAGTTTACAAATTTCACACATTTTTTAAAATTTATGACGTCACTGTTTGACTGCCGTAAAGGATACCCCGGTAGATTAATTTCGGAGTTACTTTCGATATTTCGCATAATTGTTTTCAAACGGTATCATTAAAACTTTGTGTGACCTTTATGGAGGAACGTAATTCAACGTTAAAATAAAATTATACTCGCAACCTGCATGCGTATGTTAGGCAACGCCTGCGCTAAATTAAATGCCAAAAATAAAAATATTAAATAGAAAAATTTTAATATATCGCGCTTTGAAACGAACTTTGTAACTTTTAAAATGAACATTTTCAGCGCCGTGAAAACATTTCAATTTTTAAATAAGCACCGGATTAAAATACCACTTCTAATAATAATAATCGTGAATTTCTTAGTTTATTTCTACAGTAAATTTTAATCAAAATATCGTCTCCCTGTGTTGAAAATAGAGCTGGAATAAATGAGTTAAAATTATGGCGTAATGTTTAGGTATCTTAAAGCATTTGACGTCATAGATCATCACTTGCGAATTGAAATTCTGATATCCCAGTTAAAAACTCGATTGGTTGAAAAAACCCTTTTTTCTAATCCTTTCTGTGGCAACAGCCGAACATAAATTCTCGTGCCGTGATCGCAATGTAATGAATGGCGTAAGATCGCGTTGATGCTATTAAATTCTAAACATTAGGCTGCATTAAAATTCGTAAAAAATCATCTAATTTACATAATTTTTTCGTTTTTATTTTAGAAGAGGGAGAAAAGAATGTTTCACGATTTGTCAAAATATCTAAAAGTTATGACGGATAGAATTCAAGATGCGACAGTTTTAAAATTATTTTACGAAAAAAAATCGCGAAGCAGATGTTTAGTAAAAAAATTCCTAAAAATCGGTAAATCAGGTTAAGTATTCAGAACAAACTGTTTTTAAAAGAAAATTTTCTCCTCTATCCGATGATACAAATGCCGTTTTGCTGCGAGCGTAACTTCCGCCGTTATTACGAATTAGGTGAGAAAAAATGCCAAAAATCGCATAAAACATAAAATAAAGAAAAATCTAGGTCGAATTTTGAAAAAATCGCTTCGAGGTGCACAACTACATATTTACATCTTCCCGAATACCAAATTTGGTGTTTCTAGGTGTAGCCGTTTGTCCGTAACGCTGCAGACAGACACACACACACACACACACACACACACACACACACACACACACACACACACAGACACCTTCTTTTATAATAAGTAGAGATTAAGTAATTTTTCAAAGTTGTTCTTATGTTTGTCTAAAAGTACCCTGTATTGCATTTCATTCAAATTTATATATATAAGAGGTGGATAAGGCATCACTTCTTTAGATGATATGAAAAAGTGACCTTATGATTTTTTTATCTTTTAATATTTTTTTTAATTTAAGATAGTTTTTTCAATTTGAAACTGATATTACCATTTCTAATTCAAGTATTTTTTGTGTAATTTCTTGTAAAATTGGCAGAAAATATATGAGTGCACAAAAATTACAAAAGGGGAGTTTTATTTATCAATTAAGTACTTTTTCAAAAGTGATAGTGTGTGGGGGGTAAGTTAAATACACACTATTTTTTTTTCATATTTTAATAGGAAATTTTATGCTCTTTCTAATGACACTAAAACCAAAACTGTCAAATTAGTCAGAAAAAAGTTATAGGGGGGTTAGTTGTTCCATGTTTTAAATTTCTGAAAACTCATTTTCTAACTTCAAAAATTAATAATAATTATTTATATTAATTAAATTGTATTTTATAAGATATATTGTGAATCTGTATCATATTCTGTATAAGTATAGTGAATTTCAACAATTTATCTTGATAATTATTGAAACAATAGCAAATTGTAATTGAGTCTGCCATTCTGGTTTGAAAGTGTCTCGGAAAAATCTATTGAATGAGGCAAAAATTCAAAGAGCTATAAAAAGCAAAATAATGTAAATATTCCAAAAATAAGAAATGTGGGTTCTTATATTTGTCTAAAGATGCTGCGTACCAAGTTTCATCCAAATCTGAGGAGGTGGGGTGGACACCCCTGGATGATTTGACATGGAATGACCCCGGGGGCTAATAGTGCTCTTTTTTAATTTAAGCTTTATTTCAGTGAAAGATGCAGATATTTAAAAAGAAATTATACTAAAATAAAGCAAGCACCTGTGATTACCAAAATATGCTTAATGTGTTTTTAAAGACCTATCAATAAAACATTAGAAAATCCATTTCTGAAATTATATCATTACCCATTAGCCCCCATGTAATTGAATTGCCCATGTAATTGAACAAATGCAGATCTAATGAGACCAATAAAAAAAATGCACTAAATAAATAAATAAAAAAAACTAAATTAAGTATGTGGGGGGAAATTTAGTTAGCAGGTGTCGCGATGTGTCGCCAAATTCGAAGTTCGTTGGACAGTTTGTTTACGATAGCGATAGTTGCAGATATCTGTTGCAACCTGTGTTTGGAGTTGAGTTGTTAACTTGTGCTGCAGTTTGATGAAAAAACGCTCGGTGGATTGATTAAACGGTTCCAGTATGTTTGGTAAAGGAATTTGTGATTGGTTTAGGCAGTTTAACTGTAATCGGTAAACCGAAGTTTTATAAGAAGCAGAATTTGAATTCGATGCGTCAGTTCTTGTTTTGTGTTATTGGTGTGTGGTGCGTAGTTAGTTGTTCCGGAAATTATAAGTTGTATGTATTTTTCTTACTTGGAAATGTGGTCCGTTGCTTAAAGATGTAGTGAATATTATGTTATTGTTTGAAAAGAAAGTGTGTGTTTGTTAGAAATAGTGTGTGAATATAAAAGTTAAATAAAGGGAAGCATGTGTTACGTTATTAGCTGGTGTGTGTTACGGATATTTCTGAGCAGTTAACTAAAATAAAGGTAAGTGGGTTTATTTTTAAGGAATCTTTGCAATTGTTTAAGGTTTTCAATGTGAATTTTAAATTGATATTTGATGTTCTTATGCTTTCATAAGTGCTATACTGACTCATACCTGCCAACTTTTACGGATTATCCGTAAAATATACGGATTTTAGTGTTAATTTACTGATGTACGGATATGATGAGTCATTTTGCGGATTGTTTGGCGATTTTCGAAGTTCTCAATTTTTTTCAGTGTAATCTTTTTCCATCCGTCCAGAGAATATATACTTTCCCTTAAACACTCGTTTATTTAAATGTCCAATGCCGTAAGAATAAAAATTGATTCCTATTTTGATTTTAAATGTAATATTTTAGCTCCCCTCCACCTCCTCTCTCGAAGAAACCAACAAAGAAAAAAAAAAAAAAAAAAAAAAAAGCAGCATTGAATTGGGCAGGTTCAGATTTTCAGTTCAAGCCTTTTCCATCCCTCTTGAGAGTAAATATTTTTCCTTTAGTACTCTCTCATTTAAAACTCCAATTCCGTAAGAATAAAAAGTTATTCATATTTTAAATTTTTAACCCCCCCCCCCTAGGAAATCAGTGAGGAAGGGGGGGGGAAACTTCACT
This sequence comes from Cheiracanthium punctorium, assembly GCA_038373885.1. Lineage (NCBI taxonomy): Eukaryota > Metazoa > Arthropoda > Arachnida > Araneae > Cheiracanthiidae > Cheiracanthium > Cheiracanthium punctorium. The sequence goes on along the minus strand of JAWZYV010012138.1, from coordinate 130,271 downwards.
AAGTAGAGCAGGTTCAGTTGTGAATGAAAATGATATTAAAAATTAAATGAAAGAGCATTTTGACAATAAATAAACTTAGTTTTGACAAGTAGTAACAAGAGCACTAGTCATTAACAAAAAATGAACTTAGTTTTACTGATGTGAGGTGGAAAATTACTGAAATGAGCACAAGATTTTACTGGTGTTAATTTTCCCAGGTTGGCAGGTATGCTGACTTTATATGAGGTGTATAAGTAGGTTGTTTAATCCACCGATGTTTTTTTGAGTTGAAAATGTGCCAGTGTTTGCCATGTTTACGTAGCTGTAAAACTAGGCTGCTTAATCCACTTTAGTTTTTTAGTTAAAACGTTCCACTGGTTGCCTAGTTTACCTAGCTGTAGAACTAGGTTGCTTAATCCACTGAAGTTTTTTTAGTTAAAAAAGGTCCACTAGTTGCGTAGTTTACGTAGCTGTATAATTAGATTGCTTAATCCACTTTAGTTTTTTTAGTTAAAAACGGTTCAATGGTTGCCTAGTTTACCACGCTGTAGAACTAGGTTGCTTAATCCACTGATGTTTTTTTAGTTAAAAAAGGTCCACTGGTTGCCTAGTTTACGTAGCTGTACAACTAGATTGCTTAATAAACTGAAGTTTTTTTAGTTAAAAGCGGTCTACTGTTTGCTCATTTTGAATTGCCTGTTACTGAAATTGCTGACGCTTTTTAGGTTAAATATGGATGGTGTATTTTGTTTTATTGTTTTTTTTTTAGTGGAATATCTGTGCAATTTTAATGTGTTAAAATGCTTTGACTTTGCTGACAGTGCTCACCGTCTTGTATTATTTTATCGTTTTCTAAAATGGTGTTTCACACATGAAAAATTTGGCAACAAAAAAAAAGTGCCAAATAGCGGGTGTTGGCGACAAAAAAAAGTCGCCAAAAATAGGCGACACCCGCTTACGAAATTACTCCCGCTTTCTTCATATTTTGACTTAAATCTGCATGTGTTCCCGCATTCATCGTTTTTCCCTACGCACCCCATGAAAAAAGATGAATCAAAGTTTTACTGTAATACATTTTGATGTATTTTAAATCCTCAAACACATTTTATATGTTTCATTTATGTAGTTTATTATCAGTAAATACCTGTAAGTAGTTACTACATTGAGAAACTAAATTTTGCAAAAAATTGATTTTACCTCAATGTTGAAATCAGGATCACATTGCCAAAACACTTGAATACTACTGGCTAAGTCTATAACCAGGGAGCTGGTCCTGGAAACCAGACCCCCCCCCCCCAAATAAATAAATAGAAATAAAAATTGATTCTTTTAAATAAAACAATAATGAAGTCTTTCTGCAAAAAATTGTGCAAAACATTTTGTTTGGAATAGTTTTATTTGCTTATTTAATTAATTTTATGTCCCGCAGTGGTCTGGGCGCTAAACTCCGTTCCCATAAAAACACAGCAAGTGAAGCAGCATCCGGCTTGGCCAGTGCTTGGGAGGGTCATCTCCCTCTCCGCTCGTCCGCTGTGGAGCCGTGTACGCTAATGGGAGCTGGTGCACATAAAATCCGTCGTGGCCCCAATGTCCCCCAAGTTGTTAAACGATACCTCTGGGGGTGGATTTCAGGTGGTGGTTGGTCCCTCATCTTCAATCGGTTCAAAATTAGGGACCAACAAGTAGAAGTCCAACCCCTCGGGGGCTCTGGCACCCCTCTTTCCATGGATAGCGTCATCTATCATGGACACGACAACAACAATTAATTTTATGATTTTAAAAATTATGCCTGTCTAATTTTTTATGAATTCCAGCAAAATTTCTTTAAAAAATGAATTATTTTGAAAATAACTTTTTTTTTCATTATTTGATTGTAAATATTAGATAAAATAATTTTTAACTTGGGAAAATTAATTGTACAGTAGAAGACCCAAAATCTGCCAATCTGAAATCTGCAAGGCTCTAAAATCCACACTGTCTGTTCAATGTAAACAATGAAATCTGTCCTGCCAGCTGCAAGTTCAGAAAACTACAGCATAACCACAAAGTAAAACTAAATAAGCTATTCCCACTTGAAAAAAATATTTTAAGAGTTCGTGAGCTCTGATGGTAACATTGATAACCTTCAAATGACTGACAGAGACATAACTGACATTGAATTATGGTCGCATGACACAGTAACAAGTGAGGATGATAAAAAGTTAATAATATTTAATAAAGGTTATGCTCCAAGAAAGAAATATCTCAGATTTGTAGAGCAGCAAATCGGTGTTACAGAACAGTAAATAATGAGAAGAAAAAAAAAAAAAAAAAAAGAAAAGAAAAACCACCTATCATTAGAACATCCCAAACTGCTATTTAATATACATGTTTAAACAAGTTGTACCATAATCTCATAATTTTGTATATTGTATTATTCCTCTATATTTTTATATCATAATTCTGATTATAAGTAACATGATTTGTTTCCCTTGATCTTTATTGTATTCTTTTTTCTATTATTTTCTGGGTGGGATGAAAGGAAATAGAATAAATTTCCTACTATGACGTAGAATTCTAAAATCTGCACATGGTCTGGAACTGAGCTATGTCGATTTTGAATCTTCTACTGTAATAAAATATTATTACAAGATATAAATTTGGAAAATCATTTTCTTTATTTTTAGACTGCATATGTAAAATATTCCAAAAAGATGATTTTGGATGAAGTATATACATGGTATATGTAGAGTTACTAAATGTAGGTCTTTTTTCTTATGCATTTGGCAAATGGAGACATTTATGATAATATTTGCAAACTATTTTGAGTGCTCCTGTAAAAGAACAATTTATGCTATATGCATAAATTTTAGCCTAAGTTTTGCAGGAATAGTGTTGCTTTCTAAAATTGAAAAACTCTTTAAAATCAGTTCAGTAGTTAGAGATGTTCATGTAGCGTAATGTATTAAATTCTTTGGGGTGCCCTGTACAAGAACTATTTATGCTATATGCATGAAAGGTAGCCCATAATATTCAGGAATAGTGCAGCTTTCTGTTAGTGAAAAAAAGTTCTAGGATTGGTACAGTGGTTACAAAGATACACATAGAATGTAATGTATTAGAAAAAACATTTAACAAAAATATGTCTACTCTCAGTTTATTTCATCTTTCCCACCTAAAATAAATAACTTCATATTCAGTTTCTGGAAACGTACAGAAGCTTTTCGAATTCAAATGATATCATTTTGTGTAAACAGCCCCTCTTATTTCAATACTTCATGCAGACAATAATCAAAAATAAATAAATAAATTATGTTATCTAGAAAAACTGTTTGAAATGAATTGGAATCACAAATTTCCCTTCAAACCTGATGACCGTGACTTCAATATGTCGTCATGTCAATTGCAACAGCAAATTTTGTCATGGAAATGAGTCACATTTTTACTCTCAGAAATAAAGTGGAACCGAAAATAGCAAAAAAATTGCTTAAAAATTAGGAAATGGGTGGATTTTCCAATTTTTAAAGTAGGACATATTTTTTTCTATAGTTTTATACATAATTATAAAAAAATTTCAAGTGGATCATACAAATGGTGTAGATGCTATTAGGCTTTTTGTGTTTAACTTTTTAATCTTTTCTGCAGTAAAAGTTTTATCTTGGAGTGGTTACCCAGAATTATTAGAAAGTCAGGGATCAACTTAACTATATAGTAGGATATAAAGATTAAGATTTAACTAGTTATTCTATATACTAGATTTTCGTTGTTCATTTTATTCGTAATTGTTGCTTGTTGATAATAAGTTGATTTCCTAAAAAATAAAAAGTATTTTTTATAAACTTTATGATACACTCACTTAAACATCTTTTATACAGTTAATTTTGGAACGAAAGAGAAACTGTTTGGATGTGGCCAATCTGACCAGATCCAATCGGATTGAAATTTTTGCCGGATTGTAATCTCTATATCAGGTATAGAAAATTGCTTTTACAGGACACTTGCTGTACTGAGAAAGATCCAATAGGATGTTGGGAAAACTGTGTGTGTATGTTTTTTTTTTTTTTAATATATCGAAAATTTCCCTTTTGATAAATCCCTCTGTCACTTTTTGAAAAGAAATGTTATTTTTGCCAAAATACTATGCTTCTAGCTTAAAAAGAATTATTTATAAATGAAAATCTTTTGAGAGTATAAAAAATAATTTCATTTATCATTTTATCACATTTAAAATTGGGTAATTATGGGAATTTCGAAAATTATTAAATCAATGTATATATTAAATTATTCCTTTTTTGATAAATTTGAGAATTTTTTAATTTTCTTGGGAAATTTCATATTTAAAATGGCTATATCGATAATTTATATTAATTATTAATTGTATTAAGAACTAAAATTAATTTTATGAAAAAGTTTCAGTTTAAATAATGTAAGAGAGAATGGAAGTTTAAAGTGTATAAAAATGTTAAAGCTAATTTATTAAGAATTCTGTTAAATAGATTTTTAAAATTTGAAATATAAATTTGATCAATTCGTTTAGAACACATAGATCTCAAAATTAAGAAAATTTGCAGCTTGCCATTTGCTGCTCAGCTCGAAATTTTTGTGCGGCCACTTACATGTTTTTGAATATGCACGCAACCAGTAGCAGATACAGATAATTATTATTATTGGGTTTTTTTTGGGAGGGGGGGTGTCTGTGCTACTTAAAAAAAAATCTTTATTGACCTAGCCAAAGTATACAATGAAGTAAAATGTTATCCTAAAGCAATGTAATTTTTTGGGGGGGGGCTAATAAGAGCTTATTTCACCTAAACAAAGTACCATGAAGCAAAATGTTACCCTTGAGCAATGTCTTTTGTTGCCCCCCTCCCCCCTCCATGGAATTTGCCACTGTGTGCAACTTACATACAAGATGAACATGTGCCGTATATATAAATAATAAGGAAGGATTTCTTAAAATATACACCTAATTACCCTTACAACTGTTATCTTCTAATTAAAGAAATACAGGGTGTACCAAAAACACTGACCTAGGCTTTTGTTCCTGAGTGTTCCTTTTGAAAAGCAATTGTTGTCACAAGGCTTTTTAACAGATTTAAAAACAAACCAATAATGTTAAATACTCAAAAAAATTAATGTTTCTACACCAAAAACACTTTGTGTTAATACTAACAGTAAAGCTATATGTCTCATGCAACTTTCAGAAAAAATTCATAAGCACAAAAATTGCCTTCACAGGGGGTCTGTCCAGGTCGAAATCGGGTCCGAAAACGGACCCTTCACAAAATTCAACAAGTTAAAAACGGACCCTTCACAAAATTCAATATCAGAAAAACGGACCCTTCACAAAATTCAATATCGGAAAAACGGACCCTTCACAAAATTCAGTTTGACCAAAACGTCCCTTTCACAAAATAACTATTGCACTTTTTAATTGAGTTTAGGAATTATTATCAGTTAGCGATCGCCGATCGGCACCCAATAATATCTTGGCCTAAATGTAAACAATGTTGACGATGACGGGAAGTAGGTTGATTGGAGGCTCCTAAGCCAGGGGGGTAAATTACACCGCCTACGATTGCAGTTTGAAGCAGACGCCTGCACTTGTTTGTTCTTCCTCCTAAGTTCCCCCCACCTGCTATGTAGGAGCTCTCTTTCTGGGAATAAAAATCGGACTAGTAGCGAGCGCTCATTTATTTTTTTTTTTCATGTGAGTTGTGTTTATGCCAAAAAATTAAACATCAAGACTTATTCCACTATAATATTAATAAGGCTCATTGCCAGAAGAAAAGGTGATGACAGCTGTCATTCTCGGATAATTACAACGTTCTTCATGAATAAAGCCAGTGGCGTATGTAAAAAGGGCAGCCAGGTTGGGGAGGAGATTAAAAGAAGGCACTTTGTTTTCCAAACTGGCACATTTATGCACCATGCATTAAATGTTCAGAAATCGTTTGATGCAATCTCAAAATGATTAACTTAGTCCTAAATCTTATTCTAAAAGACAAACATAAATTCAGATCAATGCAATGTTTCAAAATCGTGCAAATGTTCTAACTCGCAATAATTCGTTTTGCATTTTGAAATGAATCCGCACTTCTCTAATGTTTAGTAAATATCTGTAATAACTATAAATAATCTGTAGTAGAAAGGCCATGTAATGATTACACTAAAAGAAATCATTAAGAACAACTTGCAAGAGTGCATAACATCCAATTCAAAACAAAGGGAGCTGCTGTCATTACGTGGCTAAGTCTAAGCTTATTGTTTACTAATTCACAACTGCATACTTATCAAACATGACATCCTTACGGGTGAAATCATTTTCAACTCCCTTCTTTCCCCCCCAACTGAAAGCATAATGTGCCAGATGGCCCTTTTACATTGCTGAAAAAACAAACATTCCAAGGGCATCTTTCAGATCACACAAATAAAAGAAAACAGAAAAAATAATTATTTATAAAAGGACATTTTATCTCGTTGCATTAGAAGAAGGAAAAAAAAAAAAAGCTGATTAGATTTTTTTGAAGGAACAGTTATACCTCCTGTTATAAATACTGCATTTTTTCATTCTTGGGAGTGAACAACAAAGCATAAGAGTGATTTTATTGGGATTTAATATCATTTTAAAGAGCGGTCATATGGGTACACTACAGAGAAATGCTATCGGCATAGGCAGGGCCGTAGCGAGCAATTTTTTGCTAGAAGCTATCATTTTTGCATTTTTGATTGAAGACTGAAAATTTATAACTTAATTAAATTTTTTAAACTTAATTAATGCATGGGCACATCTTACAGACTGGGAATTTTCTGTTTGGAGACCATATAAAAATGTACATTTGTATTTATTTAGATTTAATCTTCCAACATTTATAATCATTACTGTAAAATTCTGTGCTTTTTTTTTTTTTTTTTTTTTTAAAACATAAATTTGTGATTTACTGTTAAGTATTTGTGAAAAATATTTAAGGAATAAAACCCCAGGTCAGTGTTTTTGGGATATTCTGTGTACACTGACAAGTAATTTTTCTTTAATGGTACAAGTTGAAATTAATTTTTAAAAATGTTAGCTAATTTCTCCCATCTGTAATTATCTGCAACTTATATTTGCTTTCCCTTCAATTGTTGAAATTTAACTAGATTTAAAAATTGCATTTTTCACATCGTTAGTATTAGAGTATTTCCAGTCGAAACTGACAGACATTGTAATATTTAAAAATTACTAAAGTTTGAATTTAGGGTGTAAATAAGTGTTTAGTACCTGCAATTTAAAATCAAAACTACCATGGCCTACGTTTATTATAAAATCTATTTTTTAATCATTTAAAAGTAAAGATTTAAAGCTTTATATTTTTAATTTTAATCAAATTTTTTTTTTTAAATCTTGTTCCAGGGTTTGACTATCCCGGATGTTCAGTGAACAAGAATTATTCAGTTTTGGCCAACTTTTTTTAAGGGAACTATACCCATTTTGTTTTTAATTTTTTTTTAAATATTCAATTCTATTTCGTGTTTGCTTTCTTGCTCAAAAATGAAAAAGAAAATTGGAATAAGTTCACAAAATAAGGAAAGATTCACAAAAATAGAAAAAATTCACAAAATTAGGTATAAATTCACAAAATTAGGTAAAATTTCACAAAAATAGGACCCTGGGAAAGAAACCTGGACTGACCCCTGCTTCAAAAATGGGCCAAATAGTTACCCGTTAAGGGAGATATTGCAAATGTCCTTATGTTTAGCATTTTTTCTTGAATCTTTCATTTTGCTTTAAAATTTTACCTTGTTTAAATAAAAACTAAGTTTTGTTAATATTTAGTGTGGTTTATACCTTTTAACATTTTACACCAACAGGGAGCAGAGAATGGACATTTTATGTAACTGCTAAAACAATCTGTAACGGCTTCAAAAAAGGATACTTTCTTGATCAGAGAGATGACATTAATGCTGAGAATAAAGACAACACGATTGAATTGTAATAAAAATGGAAAATACTGAAAGAAAATCGAAAAATAACATATAATGTGTAAAGATCTCTTTGACTTTATGGAAGTGGATGCAGAACTGTTAACTGCGTCATATTCTGCAGATGAAGAGACTTTGAAGAGTGTAATGTACAGAAATGAAGGCCAGGAAAGTGACAGTGATTCCAAAAATAAATACATGTCACAACCAAAACCTCAACATACTGAAATGATACAATCATTCTAAACTATTAAGAGGTTTACAAATGGAAGGAATGCATCCAACCCTCTTTTCAGTGCACTTTTAAAATGAAAATTTAACTTTAAATTTAACTTTTAATTTAACTTACAGTTTACAGTTTTATGGAATACACAAAGCAGTGTAAAACAACAGAATATTTCAAGTAAAATGAATGTAAGTCCTAGTACTATAAATTTTGTATTTTCTGAATTGGTGAATTGCCTTCACTTATGAGCATTTCATTGACGCAATGAGAAGTAGTCATAAATAATTTTAACAAGCGTATTATGTATATTAATTTATTTTTAATTGAATGTCACATATCAAGCCTTGTACATGCTAATCAGCAAAGCTGTGGAACACATGTGTGACGTGTTGCAGAGCTGTTCTGTGATATTTTTGTGTGTTCTAAACTGTCAAGATACTAGTTTTCCTGTACACACCTAGTAACAGTCACGGAACATATCTTGGAACAAGTTGCAAGGTTGTTCTACATCTGCCTTTCTTTTTGCTGCCATTGGCAAACCCCAAAATATCAATAAATGAAAGGGGAGGGGGGAGAACTCCAGTTTAAGCAGTCTTGCTGCTGTAGGCAGTTACCTAATTTGTCTACTGCCAGTCCTGCATGCAGACAACAAAATGTCACACACCATTGTTGCATGTTTCTCATTTTGATGGAAAACTTGAGACATTTGTATTACAATACTCCCAAAAATTGTAAAAATGTTATGGAAGAATTTTGTAGCTTGTTGCAAGATATGTGTCTTGTGACATTGTTGTGTGTATGGAAGGACAAGTAGTCTAGATGTCTAAAACATGCAAAAATGTTTTGGAACAGTTGAGAGACATGTGCTCTGCAACTTAGCCATTTAGTGTGTTCAGTGCTGAAGGGCAAGTTTGATTGAGTATACAAGGGCAAGTTTGATTGAGAAGCTTGACTCCATTGGGAAAAGAATTTTATTGAAATGAAGAAATGGGAGTACAGGAAATTTCTATGAAAACAAAACAGAAAAAATTTTCTGTTTCATCTTTAAAAGCCTATAACTGAACTTGTATCATGCCTAGGTATTTAAACGGTAAACTAAGTTAATGTATTAAGTTTTAATCTAATTCTAAATGCCTAAAATTTATTAATAAGTGCACAGTTTTAACTAAGAAATAAAGATTTTGATTATCTTTTCTTATTACTAGTCAATTATTGAGAAAATGCAATTGTCCAATGTCGTTTCATATCTTGTCAATAGCTTTTGATATTTTGAGTAATCTTGGTAAATCTTGAGTCTGATTCTTGAAGAAAATCTAATAAAATGATAATTTCCCCCTAAGGAAATGTCTGTTTAAGGATGTTTTTAATAATTCTGTATCTTTATGCACAGGCGGTCCATTCCAAGAAATAAATACTTCATGAAAGAGATTATCAGATTTCATGTTTCTGTTATAAATGTGATTTCCAATAACAGAGCCAACAGATTCGCAAACACCCTTATTGGAAATTTTCAAGCAGTTTTCATGGAGATAAAACTATTTCTGGTACATCAGTATACACATCAGGGGAAAAAAAGAAAAGTGAGGAAGGGAAAGAAAACCTCAAAGAATTTTGTAATTTATTGTTAAAATTGAAATCAGTTGTATATTTTTCTGCAAAATTTTTTCAGATAGTTAAAATTTCCCCCAATCCTATATCGTCGGATCAGACATATTCTGCATCCCTGTAAAGTTATACTATCTCTAAAATGAGGACTGTGAGGTTGCTTGGTAATTAGAAATTTCATGTAATCTCTGCAAAGACCCCCCTCCTCCCTCCTTGACCATTCACTCTCATATATAAGTAAAAACAGAGATACAGTGCAGCATCTATATTCCGGCACTAGTCTTGTTTTTTTTTTTTTTTCTTCTTCTTCTTTTTCTCTCCCACAGGGATCCGGAATCTCAAAATCCAGAACTTTTAACGCCGATTTTAATTGATGTATGGCTATCTTAATTTTTTTTCTTCTTCAATAGATTGTTTTTCACCGAATATTTTTCTTTTTGTTTTGTATTTCGGCCCTAACATTTCTTTGCCGATCACCATTACTGCCGCAAATACATATTTGAATCAATGCATTCTCTACTACCGAGATAAAAAAAAGTAAATACGGCTTGGTTCGCTTATTACATTTAAATTAATTACAGTCAAGCTGAATGAAGAATTCAAAGATAATGCGAGTGCTTTCATAGAACATTAATATGTATGAGTTTTTAAAACGAGACAGCATGTTTATGCATCATCGTAAACACGTGGCTTCTGCTCCTTTCAGACACTTTGCATAGACATCCTGTCACCATGCGAAATGCAATAACTATCGCGGGAAGGAATTCGCCAGTGCTTTGAAAAGCAAGAGGGAAAGGAGGGGGGAATTGGTATGTTTCGACGTAATTAAGAAACTGTGAAGAGAGAAAAATTCGGAATAATTCAGCTTGCAAAATAAAACTCTATGGTACAAACTATGGAGAGATTTAATAAATTCAATTTTATACCCGAGAGGTCAACTGATGAATGTGCATATGTTAATTAACCAATTAAATACCGAACCCCTCCCCCCCCCAAAATGAAGCAAGTCAAATTAACTAATGTATTTAATGTAAATACAAAAGCTAATTAGATTCTAATAATAATTTTAATACAATTATTTTAAATTAGTATTTAAATAAATTTTAGTTATTATTTGTGTTATATTTTATGAAAATGTTCCAAAATCAATGATCTTTTCTGCTTTATAGTTTTTAATTTGAATTAAACACTAAATTACATTTGTTCCAGTGTAGTTTAGTATTTTTTGGTGGTTTATACAGCGATTGTATGCATATTTTAAGACTACTTTTCATTGATAAATAATACACTGGTCAATAGCGCGTGATCGACGATGGTTTTAATGGAAATTTTCAACACATCTGTAATCCGAAAAAATCGGTATTCCAGCACCGCGTCATTCCCGCCGATGCCCGATTGTTGGTGCTGCACTGTACCACGTTTGGAACCCAGCATGATTAAAATAATAATGTCCAAAGAAAATGCATGACACTAACAATAGCTTTCATAAATTTTATTAATACAAAAATGATGCACACAAAATTTCTACATTTAATATATTGGTAGTTTTTACTATGACAGAATATCATTAATTACATCCTTGCCTTAATTTTCTACAGCCAAGATGATATTTTCTTTTGCTTTATGTGCAACACTGTTCACAATTAATTTTACCATTCAGTTTAAGAGAAAGGAAAGTCCAATCCATTCATTAGTTATGACCTCAGATTTGTCTTACCTTCATGAATTGATTTGGCATTTCCATCAATACTTGAAATGTCAATCTTCATTTGCACATGTTGAATATTGCAAGTATCACCTGCAGAAAGAAAATAATGAGAAGTATACATCATTTCATTAATTTAAAGTACATTGTACTTATAATTATGAAACACAATATAGAATAATTTTAAGTTTTAAAGACCATATGAAAATTTTTTTGTAGGATACATGTTATTCTGCATGCATACCTGCCAACCTTAAATCTTTCCGGTGTGCTGATGCATGTGAAGAAAATTTTCTGAATCATTAACTATGCTTGTAGTAAATTATTTTTAACAAGCTTATGTATATTTATGTAAGCACATAACAAAGCAAGACCCTTTATTTTGTATGTTTTATTTCGGAGCATAGATGCGAAGCCATCTTGCCCCAAAAGCTGTCCTGGTGGTATAGCAGTTAATGCATCATTCTAATACATTTTGGATCCTGATTTGAATAAGGATCCTGAACAAGTATAGTATTCCCAGCTTGGGCGTTTATGATGTTCTTGTTAGGGGTAATGATGGTTACCCCTTCACCAGTGGTCATCACACTAAGCAACCTCTGTCCAAGGCTTGATGTGCCTGCCAGTGCAAAGTCATTTGGGGAAAGTAAGGAAAAAAAAAAACTTGCCCCAAAACAGGAAGACTGGGGGTGTTTAAAAAAAAAAAAAGAAAAAAGAAAAAAAAAAAAGGAGATTTTTCTCCACAACTTCCTTTTTTCCTGAAATGAACTAGGTTTCTCTTACTTTAAAAAACATCTATTTCAAGAATTTTTTTTTTTTAACTAGAAATAAAAATTTCATGATTATTGAACTATACAAATCCCACAACTTCCTTGCTCTATCTTCTTCAATAAGAAAAGTAACACAGATTTTTGTAGAAATAGAGTTCATATGCTACTCACTTTTTAATTTTTTGTTTAATTTTTTTCTTATGTGTATGTAGCTAAAAAGTAATTTATATGCCAAAAATAAATTTTTTGGCAAAGAAAGAGAGGAGCACTTATGGAATACTTTTATTGGGGAAGGGGGGGGGGGAGGACAAAAGTATAAATAAAAACAAAAACTAAATACAATATTTTAAACTCAATTATTTTTATATTATTTATAATATAAAAATAAATGGGTTATACTTTATAAATAATTATATTATTTATAAAGTATTTAAAATTTTTATTAGTCTGTTTCAAGATACAATTTAAAATTTCTCTTTGGTATTTGAATGCATCATTAATTTTACTTTACAGAAAAAAAAATCTATTCCTTTTTCTCTTGTTTTCAAATTTTTATGAATTAATTGGACTACATCCTTATTTTAAATAAAGTAAAGGAAGAACATCAGCAATGTTTTGGGCAGCATAGTGTGCTGCAAACAAATATACAAGATGGTGTGTAGAACCTATAAACTTGTAAGGAAAGCGGCCTCTCATTCATTTGTCCTGTAATTTATGTTAACTCAGAAGTATAACATTTTCTATCATTTAAAGATCAAACACTATTATGATAATTTTCAAGATGTATAATCTAATAAGTTGATCATCATATTGCATGTTTCTGTCACCTAATCTACACTGGGTCTCAATATTTTCTTAGCTGCTAGATCATATGGGAAAGAAGTGAACTAAATGTTCAATGGCTATGAAAACAAAATTTGTACAAACGCTTTTGCATGGAATTTTCTCTTTTTTAGAATTGGAAAAGAAATCTGCCTATGACATTGACAGGAATGCAACAGTTTAAAAAGCTGCATTCAAAATTTAAATTAAATAGAACATATCATGCTTCATACTTTAAAAAATATATTTTTTTTTATTAAAAAAAGGATATTTATTTTTTTAACTTCCTAGCAGCATGACTGGAGAAAATAACAAGACTGGAAGAAAAGGAAGAATCCCTTGTGTGAGATAGAAGGAAAGTTAAAACAGCTATGTGAAAAGAGTAATTAATTTAGTTGAGAAAAAAATCTTTGCCAGAGTTTTTTTCTTAGCAGGGACTTTTTAGCATACTTTTAGCAATTAAAATGTCTTCTAAAATTTTATTAGGTACCTGCAAAAATTACTGCTAAGTAATCTTTAACAGGTACCATTACTCTGTGGAAATGTGCATTATTTTAAATTAATACAATTATCAAATAGCACTTAATGAATTTTACCCGTTTAATATAGTACACATACTATCGCTTATTTATATATATAAAAAAGCAATAATAAATATTTCTGGAAATTTACATTAATTATTTCAGACGAATGTTGCTATCAAAATGATCTGAATTTAAAAAGTTACCTTTGAAGGATTTTCATATTTTTAAAATTATCAATTACTCACATTCACAGAAAATAAGGGGGGAAAAAAAGCATTTGTTTTATCCAGCAAAAAATAAAGTTGAGTATAACAGGTATAAAAAGCATTTTTCTTCTCTTTCTGTGTTCGTGTGTAACTGATAATTTTTCAAAATGTTTTAAGGGAAAAGTATATTTAACCAATTTTAAATAATTAACTTCATGTATTAAAATTCAAAAAAGTGGTATGATTTTTAAAATTAAAATACTTTGTCGATTATGAAATGCTCTTATTTTATACTAATGGTTCAAGACCATCAATATGCTTTATTTCAGCAAAATACATAAAACATTCATGATTTATTTCTATTAGCAAAATGCTGCAAATCTCTCGATTTACAGACGAGTTTCCAAAATTGTGCAAATTTTTGGACCTGAAAATGACCACAAACACTTTGGTTGTGTTTCACAATTCTTAATACATTCAGAATCATGCATAATTTTCTCACTATGTAAGTAATGCATAATTCATAATTAGAAGGTCAGTTATGCTGGAATGTGTCCCAGAAGAAAAATTTGCAAATGTGCTATAAGCAGATAGAAGCAGCATAGCAGGAGCAACAATAGCTTTACACTTTATGTGCCAAAACAGCTTTTGCTAAATTAGCAAAAAGTCTAGATAATTATTGTGTAGTAGCTTGCAAGTATGTAATTATCAAACGTAATTTCTGACATTGGCAGATTCTCAAAAGGTTACACTATTTTAATTTGCTAAATGAATTCAAAGTGAACTCATGCTGCATGCAAAATTAATTTAAAAATGTTGCTATAACATACATAAAATGGCACTTTCTAGTGTATTTATATACAAAGTATTAGTTTTATATTCTAAAACCAGATTTTATTTAGTGTTCTTGTCAGGCTGCAAGCTTTTGTAACATAGTATAATAAAAACAAACACCCCTGGAAGACACAAGTGTCACCGTCTGCTGATTATTGGAGGAACATAACGCAAAATCTCTTTTTCCAATCTTTATTAACACGCAAGGTAAATAAAACTCAAGGAGCATGTTTCAGATCAATGGGAATGAGATTTTGGCTCGGATGATAACAGATTTCATTTCTGTAAAAGGCTGAAAAACAGATCCAAATTTTGACACCATTGATATCATTATATATATTTAGTGCAACTAAGGATAAAAAATTTGGAAATGCAGACAAAAGCACTATTTGTGTAAAATCATCAGGTCAGTCAAATTGGGTAAAGTTTACATGTAATATTTTTAAAAAATGGCAAGTTTGCATGGATAAGTCACGAAATTTCCAGAATTATCAAGGATCTTAATACCTTTCATTCTTAGTGGTACTAAAGTTCGTAATCCTCTACATTTTCAGTACAAAAAATACCCATTCCTTCATTGGAACCATAAATATCAGTGTTGCATCTTCCCTTGCATTTTCAATGCAACAAAAACACCATCATTCCCTGCATATTTGGTACCAGAAAAGATCCTAATTGTATGCATTTTAAGCATCATAAAAGATATTTATCAGCTTTTTCAGAGCTGCAAATCATCACAATCTCCACATTTTCAGTGATGCAAAAGATCATAATTCCATTTTCCGCACTACAAAAGATTATTGTTTGTTTTACCTTTCCTGCACATTTTTCTGCTTGAAACAGTAATTTGGCAAAAGTATATTGGGAGAGAAGAAATTTTTTTTCAGAATTTTATCTAAAAAAAATTAATCAAAATGTAGAATGTCATCTCTGAAGAAGTCAAATTTAAAAGTACACTGATAATTTTTTTACATATTTAGTGCATTTTTTAACGTTCTTATGCTGACTGTTTTTTTTTTTTTTTGTTTGTTTGTTTGTTTTGGTAATTTTTAATGCATTTTACATTGTTTTAGATAAGTTGGGAAATATTTAAAATCTCCTAGCAAAATTGTTAACACTATCGGTTCTCAACCACTGGTTCGCGAAAATAATGTACTAGTACACAGCTACTATACAAGAGGTTTGCCAACAGACTTAGATAAAATGTAAAACTGCAAACTCAAATAATTTCTTCAAAATTTTCTGCAAAAGAAGGCTGTGTGCCTCCTAAGTCCTATTTTGCCACCAACAGGAAAACAGATTATTTTAAAGTAGCATAAGTTCTAAGTTTTACAATATAGTTTGATCTATTACTATACTACTTTTAAATTAAAATACATATTTATAAAGATTGATTATTTTATAAAATTAAGCATAATAAACACGATTTAACTACACTTATTTTTATTTTCATTATTGTGGTATTTTTACTATTTTATTCACTATTTTTTTAAATAACGACTAATAAAAAAAGAATTTGTAAAAAAAGTATTAAAGCATCTGCAAACCTCCAGTGGCATTTGTCTATATTATCTGGGTCTGTTTGAAAACTTGAAAGAAATTTGCAGAGGCTCACCAGCAGAAAAATGTTAAGAACTACTGGTTTACAACAATCAATATATGCTAAAGTACATAAATTTATGGAGCGTTCAAATCAGTATCTCTCACCAACCCTTTTATATTATTGGGTGATCTAATTTTTTCTCATTTATGCAGCACACGTTTGTAAAGATGCAACACAGCACATTTGAAGAAAAAAATATACGATGGCAATGGTGAATCATTACTGGATAGCGTGGAAATTTCTCCCCTTTTAACAAAAAAGATAATTTTTAGTACACATCAAGCAACCATTTTTGAAAATGAGAATTATAATGAATTTTAAAAAGCATAAGAATTAAGGATTTTTAGTATAATTAGGACTTTTTAAGGGCTTAAAATGTTTACGAAAGCACTATGTACTAAGGCACATGAGAATTGTCTATGCATTTAGGTTTTTATCATTAATAACCTTACAAGTTAAAAAAGTATATTATATGTATATATGATTAACTATAAATTCATATAAAAATCAGTTTTATCAACATGCTAAAAAAAAAGTTGTTTTTCCCTGATTTTGTTGGTCTTTTCTGCAAGCCCTCAAGAGACCCGCAATCAGAGCAGCTGATATTAGTATGTTTTCTGTCAAGGAATAGTAAAGTGCAAGCCAATTTGAATGAGCCAATAACAGGCACTCAAAGAGCAGATGAGATGGGTGTTTAAAGTAAATATGTGCATATGTAATGCTGAAATTACTCTCTTTAACACTGTGCTAGTAAATGATTTGAGTTTTGAAATGAACCGAGTAACCATACAGTCATACAAACGTTGATTTAAAATCTTTACATTGTATGTAGTGTTTGCAATACCAGACCCCAAAAATACAATATCAGCGTTCTTTTAAGGCTATACTGAAATACCAGTATTAATAAGAGCAATGAAATAACATAGATTAGAAACAAAAAAAAAAAAGACAAAACTGACTTATAATTACTTCATCATTACCAAAAAATTATTCTAGAACAGTTTACATATTTGCCAACAGTGGTTACTTTTAATTCTATGGCAATCTATACTTACATATAATCTTTAATTATTTCCTATTACGGTTGCCATTACAGCAGTTCTCCATAGATTCTTAAGTAATCCTTGGCATATTTAGCACTGAAATATTTCATCTTGCCATGTGGCTAATATGCAGGCTGTTCCATTATTCCCATTGAAAAATAATAGGGTTTGACAAAATCTTACCAAATATAGACAATATTGCCAAAAGAGGTCAACCTTCTCAATTTTTAAATACATTTTTTCCACTTTTCAGATTGAGACCAAACTAATATGGGGCCACCACTAAGCTGTCCCTTTTCAAAAAAAAAAAAAAAAAAAAAAAAAAAGGATTTTGGAAACCAGTCCACGTGGCAAAAAATTATCACTTTGTGTACATGCATAAAATATACAGGGTATCCCAAACAGGTGATAATGGGCTTTAATTCTTTATCTATTATAGATAAGTGAGCAGTGTAAATTGAAAAGATGTTCAAAATAAAGTTGGAAATAAGACTCCAGTAAAAAAAAAAAAATCCTCTTGTTTATTTATAAAAAGGTACACTTTTTAAATTTGTATATGACCCCCTTACAAAAACATTCCCAATTAGTAAAATGTGCCCCATACACTAATGAAGTGATGTACCAAATTTGAGCCTTTCACCACACAAAGTCACAAAGATATCTTTAAAGAAAGATGATCAGGGACAATACATGATTTTGAATGTAAACGTTGATTGCTAGAGTGGAAGAAAAAGATTTTCCTTCGTAATTTCTGTAGAACCCTAAAATCCGATCATTCAACGTGATTTTTTCCCCTTTGAGAGCCATGGAAAAGTGGTTTAAGTCGGCAGGGTTCCCACGCGCCTTAAAAAAGCCATATTAAAAAAAATATTATAAGGTACCCTTAAAAAGCCACATTTTTACCCTAAAAACCTTAAGTTATCATTTCATCTTGACTTTTCCTGCAATTTTTGCAGATTTTTTTTTTTTCTTTTTGTACAGCAGGGGGGAAAGGTAGAATAGGAAGCTAGCTATGTTGTCTGCATGCTGCTTCCTCTGTGGAGAAGGAGAAAAAGGGAGAGGGAATATTTCATGATTTGTTTACCTTTCACCATAGTTGGGGAGGGAGGGAAAATGTGATCAAAGACCAGGAAAAGGGGGAGAGAAAAGAAGTTATATGAGATAAATACATAACATAATTATAACTGATTAAAACACAATGACTGTTTTAAACTCAAATACACTTTAACCCCTTAAAGGTCATATTATTTTCAAGAAAACGGTCATAAAAGTACCTATTTTTTATTCAAGAAAATTGTATAAAAAAGTGTAAGTAGAATGTACATTCATTTTAAGGTTGCAGACATTTTGATATAAAAAAATTTCTGTGCATTAGAATTTACAAAGTGTAACTTTTTGAAAATTAACAAGAGGAACTCCTTCTCAATGGAGTCTTTATTTCCGAACTTATTTTGAACATTTCTTCAATTTACTCTGCCCACTTACATGTATTATAGATAAAGAATTAAACCCCATTACCACCTTTTTGAGATACCCTGTATATATGCGTTGAACTTAGTGCCTCCTCCTTTTTTTTAAATTGGTGAAAATAAACCGTTACAGTATTAGAATATCATGAACAAACAAAATTAGCATTGAGAGTATATATCACATAAAAATAAATCTTGTTATACAGTCTTTTATGTAACAGTTATTAAAAGAAAGAGAATTTTATTACTACATATTTTTAAAATATGATCATAAAAAATGACCCCTGTAGGTGGATTTTTCACTAAAAAATTATACTTCATACTTGATTTTCAAATTTGACAAAGAAAATCGGAATAGAATGGAGGTGACACAGCAGTTGATTCATATAGGTACTGCCACATTGATCAGATAAGGGGAAGGGCGTGATTATTTTAAATAACAGAGATGCCCATCCAATAAGTTAAATTAAACACTTTAAAACTGAAAAATTAGTTTCCTATTCATAGTTAATACTGGTATTTTCCTTAGCAAATACTGGTTTCATGAAATTGCAAACTTGTTGGACGAAATACTGGTATTGCAATCACTAACTGTATGGCTACCCATACAGGTTGGCAGGTATGTATATGACTGCTTCATAAATCATTAATTATACTGTTTTAAAGGTGAAATACATTTACAGAATAAACATGAAATTGCTTAATATTGATTTTTATTTTCTTTTTTAAAACATACAAACAGCAAATATTCCATGATGCATTAATGTCAAAATTGCTGTGAAATAAAACATGTTTACAATGCAATAGGTTTTGATGCTTAAAAATTTTCATGATATTTAAAAATTTATTTCAACATGATTACATTCAAAATGTGATAAGATCTTTGAACATGCTCGTACCATCCAATTTAAGAGACATGAAAAAGAATTTTTTCAACACAATCTAAAAAAAGAAATTTTACAGGATTGAATTGTAATATAATCACATTAAATTTTTTTAAAGAGCTGTCATATTACAGATTTCATAGCACATATCCACTCATCATTATTTTATTCAAAATAAATTTATGTTCACATTTTCAGTTGTAAAACTCAATAAATATCACTAAATAATATAACATACAGTGGAACCTGCTAGTGACCACCTGTCTAAAGTGAAAATTTTTATGAAATTTCATTGTAGCTCATAAAAAATGTATAGGGAAAATATCCTGTAAAGTGACCACCTGCGAAAACTGTACAGTGACCAGATAATCTGCCAAATTTAAATTTTTTAACCTGTCAAATATGACCACTTTCCACTATAAACTGCCTCTTAAATATAAAACACATTCAGATAATACAGAATGCTATATCCCTTTTCAGTTGTTTAACACAAGATTTGATCTCAACACTGATTCTCTCTTCTGTAACACTTGTTCTCAATAGATGAATTTAAAAAAAATAAGATTATAAAGGAAAACTTGTTTTAGTCTAGATTCTTTTATATTTCTGTTGATGCTAAAATTGATTCAGCGTGGTTTCCAGTAAGAGGTGTGTGGGATGCAGTTAATCACATATTTACAATTACTTTTGATGAAGTTAATCACACATTTATGAGTACTTCTGATTTCAGTTTAACTATTCTAAATGTAAATACTCTTGCTATTTTAAATCTCTCATCTGTCAATAATGCTATTTAACTGTTTCTTACTTTGGTTTTAGCCTTTGTAATGCATTTTGTTGGCATCTGTAGTCTGTGAATATATTTAATTTTGTTGCTTTCTCACAGGATTACAATAATTTTGTCTACGCTACAAAAACTATATTCTGATCATCCCTGTGGCGAGTCACATTTAAATTTTGCCAAACATGTATAAAGCCTAGCATTTCTTTTCATTTTTTCAACCTAAGATTTATTTGGCAACTGGCCCTTTTAGAACTTTGCTGTTACAGCACAGTGCATTATTTAAACAATGTGTTCTTGATGTACACTAGTGAAAATTGTATCATGAACTATATTTGTGCAAACATGAAAACAACCCAACCATTCTAACTGTACTTTTAATATGTCAAGCTGCAAAATGAAAATTTATATTTTTTATTCATATTTATTATTTTTTTTTATTCATTATGACCAAGAAGTATTAAAATACGTATTGAAACATAAGTATAAGGAAGTCGCACACAATTTGTATGCAATGTGCATTTTAATGTTTCAGTATTTTACTCCCTCCATTCCTCTTTTTTTTTTTCATGGATATTTATTGATTTTGAGATCTTGTTATAAATAAACTATAGAGTGTTTGTCCAAGTGTTATTTGAATAGTGTTATTGTACTTTGTAAGATGACCACCTGTATAAGGTAACCAGTTTTTTCATTCCCGAGGGTGGTGACATTAGGCAGGTTCCACTGTATATTCAACTCATGAAGTAGTTTGACAAATTACGGATTGCTATAGTTCTTGACCAGGTAGCTTAAAATGTGTTCAAAATTGAGAAAACCTATGTGGTGAGTTAATGAGGAATATAACTAAGCACACAGAAAAGCAGGCTAAGAAGCCAACAAAGCATTACAGGCAATGTGATGCCATGTCAGTTAGGCACATTCTTATGCAATAATTTTGAAATCCTAGGCCAGGAGTAAAAACAAGGTTGCCAAATTAAACAGATAAAATGAAGTGAAACTACAACCATAGAGAAGTAACAGTGGGAGTTTAGGATGCCCATATATGGTAATCAACAAAATAAGTCTTCATTATCAAGGTGTAAAATAATGATGCTTCTTTGGCTAGTCACCAAGTGGCAGAGTGTTAAGTCTGAATGTTATTGATGATTCTTACAACTTTGATGCCAGTGATCATATTTGTGACTTTTAAATCTGACTTGAATAATACACATTTTAACGATAAATTACACAAATAATAATAGTGAGAAAATAGGATAAAATCTTTTTGACTTGCTTGTGAATTAGTTTGAAAGAAAATAAATTATTGGAGTTTATGAATTTGAAAATGCCAACACATATAAGTGGATCTTTTTTCCACTGTAAAGTTTATTTTTTAACAGCAGAAACAATGTTCAAGAAATTATTGGCCTTTTTTATGGAAAATAAAATAATAAAAATAACACTGACTCCATTCCAGGAAAGTAACTTAACAAAAATATAAAAAATTTAATTTATAGCATAATTTATTAAATTGTTGAATTATTAATTTGAAAGCATATTTTTTATATAATATATCAAACATAGTAAAAGTTAAAGAAATCGTTAGCTTTTTTTTAACATAGATAGATAAATAAAAATGCTCTGACTCTTAGAAAATAATATTTAAGAAAGAAAAGAAAAAAATTCTATTATGTCTTAATGTATTAATAAGTGTATTTTTTCTCCACTTATAATGTAAATTACTAAGATTCCTACTTAAAGCTATTTTTGCAATTACTTCACTTTTTATAGCAGTGTTTGTAGCAAGGCAAGCATGGTGCAGTGGCCAGAGTAATCTGCTTTGAATCAAGCGAGGCAGGTTCATATTCCAACAGATTCAGATTATGTTGGGAAGAGTTTCTGGATATCCAGAACAGATAGCAGCACTAAATTAATTTTTTTTGTTGCTATTATCATACTGTAACTATGTGACTGCCACCAAAGGTATATATATATATAGACATCACAGTGACTACACATCACTGTCACAATGACCAGATGTAGCTGAATTATGATTGTTACTTTACAATCGGTGCTATTAGGATTTTATTAAAATAACAGAAAGGCAGAAGCAACACCTCCTGCATATAGAAAGCCAAACTCAAGCTTTGACGTCATCACTAGGCCTACAAAAATGACTTCTTCACAGTTTTATTTTCACAAAATTAAACTATTTAAAATTTCTGATGAATGCTACAAATATTAGAAAATATCTTGAATTAAACATTAAAATACCTTTCTTGTACAAAATTATCCATTATGATCTATTTCCTTATCATTATCTAATTAGTCATAATAAAAAAACTGACATTTGTCGTAAAACTAAATTTTTTATCTCAAATTATTAAAGTTTTGAAATGCATGAGTAAATCACCAAGAAGTTCTAATAGTTTTATTTTGTGAAAATAAAAATTTAAATGTAGGCCTATTGATGATGTCAGAGCTTGTTGACGTAGTAGTTGTTAGGCTTTCTTAGGAAGGTGTTGGCAGAAGTCACCAGAAGGTTGATTTAAAACTCAAGTAAAAAATAACTTAAGCAGGGTAATTGAGCATTAAATGGTTTTAAAATATAATAAATTGAAATAGAACAGGGAATAAAAGTAATTGTGAATACACAAACTGCACCACAAAGGTATCTGATCTTACCTTTCACACTCGGTAAATTCTTTGGGTTTTTCCCATAGAGAAATATCCGTTTTCGAGTTGTAGTAATATTTCTTCCCAGTAGAACTTATGTGTTCAGACCAGTCACCAATAGTAAGTGGTTTTTCATTCTTGTTCTTTAAGAAAAAGAGTATTCAGTTATATCTCTGCCTATGTTTCAGGACATGTTTTATTACACTGGTAATTATATTTTTACATTGTGCAACAGTACAATATTAATGTGTTCCAAAACCACAAGTTGGTGATTTTTATAGGCAAGAATTTTTAAATTATCAAAACATTTTAATAGATTAGATCTCTTTGAAAACTTTTTTCCAAAGAAACCTTTTTTTTTTTTTTTTTTTTTAAATAATAATGCATAATAGTGCTACATATTAAGTTGTAGTTACAGGGATACACCAATAACTAACAAATATTTTATCAAACAATTTTTCAAATTTACTAACATATAATTATAATGTAGTTTTCAAAAAATTAATGTTGTGATTGATGCTTTTCCATTATATACTTTTTATTAAGTATAAAATTAGTCAATAATGACTGTATAAATCAATGCTTTCTATAATACTTAGTGATTCTTTTACCTTAATAAATTTCTAACATGACCAAATCTAGCCTCAACCAAGAATTAGAAAAGGCTAAACATAACAGTTTGGTGATGTGGGTTAATTAAGCATCTTTATGTGAGTATATATATATATACACAATTAAAAAATTCAGCTTAACCACTGATTTAAAAATTTACTTTACCTTTCAAACTATCTCCGAACTTAATTTTTACTGTGAAATATCAACATCAGTTGCATTATTTTAAAATGGATTTATAATCCAAGACAATTAAAATTTCCAAGATAGATAAACTTTCCAAATCTTTTTAACAGACATTGGCCCATCTTGTTTTAATTAATTAATTTAGAAAAAAAGAATTTGGATAGACCAGATGGATGGAAGTACTATTAGAAGGATTTAAGAAAAAGGAGTATTCTCCAAGCGCCAATTAGGTGGAATCTCTGTGATAACCTAGAGGTGCTTTGCTTACAATGGTGTGGGTTCAATTGTGCTTGTTTCGGATAAAATGAATTCACAAGCATATCAAAATATCCTAACAAGTTATCTTTTACCAAATGCTGAATATCTTGCAGGAGAAAACTGAAAATATCAGCAAGATAATGCCCCTATCCAAGTGAGAACAATAAAAACAAAGGGTTACAAGTCAACAATGTTGAAACTTTGAAATGGCCAGCTAACTCTCCAGATCTTAACCCAATACAGAGCTTATGGGGTGACTTAGTAAAAAGAGTTTATGCAAATGAGTGACATTTTACATCATCAGTAGAACTGAAATCTACTATCGAAAGCGAATGGTATAAAACACCCTGAACTTTAAAAAGTTTCATCCATAAATAAAGAATACTGAAGTAATTCCAAGGAATGGCTCCTACACAAGCTTTTAAAAGTTTTTTTAGTCTTGTACGCTATTTTCTATGCTGGCCTTAAAAGTTTACTCAGGTTTAAATATTGATATGTATGGTCTATAATATTTTTTAATGCTAAAATATTTACAAATGAATTTTGCTGCATTTTTTACATGTATTTAAGGTTAATAACTATCAACCAAATGATATTTTAATCCTCAATTTAAGATTTTTCCATTTTCTCAAAATTTTTTACTGGCTTTAAAGTTTTTATTCAGGCTGTATGCTTATATATATATTGACAATCACCTGCTTTCATTTGAAAATAT
Source organism: Cheiracanthium punctorium (assembly GCA_038373885.1). Taxonomy (NCBI): domain Eukaryota; kingdom Metazoa; phylum Arthropoda; class Arachnida; order Araneae; family Cheiracanthiidae; genus Cheiracanthium; species Cheiracanthium punctorium. Next base: position 105,450 of record JAWZYV010012138.1, on the reverse strand, counting down.
TTGTTTTCTAGCATACATATAATCTTCAACTATTCTTTTTATCTGAAAAACTAATTTTTTACCCTTTTTCTATTGGTACTAAAGAACTTTTCTTATTACCCCATCTTCTAAATATGATTTTTTTTTCATTGATTTGTTTTATTTTTGTAGTACTAGTGATACCTTCCTTTTGGATTTTCCCCCTTCTTTTCATATCAATATATCCATTAATAATTCATTTCATAGTGTGTTGTTTGTCTTGCTTATTTAAAATAAAGGTGAGTAATATTCTAGCATTTTAGCATTCTCATTAGAATTTGTAATGAGAGTCTATAAGAAATAAATATATAAGTCTGATAAGTGTATAGAAAATATTACTGAATCATTTGTTGAGTACAGCAAAAAATATCACATAACTGTCGGATAATAATTCTTTTCAGCATGATGCCATAGAAACCTCATCGTCAATTTTGGCGTAAATATTAATAATAGGGTTAAATAAATCCATTTTCTTAGTTAAAATACTTTATTAAATTAAATTTTGTTATTTTATATTTTTAAAATTTAATTTTTAATAAAAAGAAAATTAAATTGACATGGTCACATTACATACTTTGTCATTTATTCAGTGTTTTGTGCTCTTTCATAAATTTCAACTCTTGGTGAAATAGTGTCTCTTAAAGATTACTATACCATGCAAAATTTCATAATTCAGAAATAATTGTTTAAAAAATCTGAAAATTGGCATTTTTCATCTAATGTAGTAGTAATATATATAAACCGAAAATCATCAAAGACATGATGTTTTGAAAATTTGTTGGTTGGATTTCCCTATAAAGACACTTATCTGGTACTTTAAAACTAGTGGGTTTTACAATGTATCATCCTTAATTTTTTTTTTCTTTTCTGATAATGACTAATAAATTAAGCCAGTAAAAAAAGTAATAATCCAAAGTAAACATTGTTACTAATTTATTTATAACAAGTAAGTAATGCTTTCAATGATGCAGGTATAAAAAATTCAATTTTCTGCTATAGCTTATTTATTTGATTGTTTTAATATTTTATGAACCAATTAGGTTAAAAGTTGAATGTTTTTTTTTTTTTTTTTGGGGGGGGGGGGGGATAACATTTAGTTCTCAAAGAAAAAACCTGATCAAAATCAACTTGTTTACATCACTTGTTAAGAGCTGTTTATGAATACAATAGTTTATTTCATATGCTTAAAATCATAAAAATGTGGACATTGCATTACCAATATATTTTATTTAAAAAGTAAATACCATTTTAAATATTTCATGCATATTTATTTTGAGTTTTAGCTAAATTTAGTAGATTTGCTGTCTTATTCGGAATTATAAAGGCACAAAAACAAAGTTCTGCAACTAAACCTTTTAAGTTGCAGAACTTTGAAGTTATGAAATTAATTTTTTAATATCTCTTATATTTAAAAGAAGGGGTGGTTTGAATTATAAATGAACTAATTTCAAAATTTAGTATTAGTTGTTTTAGATTAATTTTAAAACATTCTTGAGGAGGAAAACATAAAATACGCCCATTTAAATTGTTTGATCTTGCAATAGATGGCACAACTTATGTACATTATCTATTGTTTCACCTTTTCCAATTGTACTCTTCCAAAGCTGTCAGGCAGTGTATAAACAGGGTGTCCAGAAAAGGTGGTAACAGGCTTTAATTCTTTAGTTATTAAAGATAAGTGTGCATTGTAAATTGAAAAAATGTTCAAAATAAGGTGGGAAACAAGATTCCATTAAAAAAAAAAAAATCCTCTTATTTATTTACAAAAAGGTACACTTTTTAAATTTGTATACGACCCCCGTACAAAAACATTCCCAGTTAGTAAAATGTACCCCATACATTCATGAGGTGATGTACCAAATTTGAGCCTTTCATCATACAATGTCGCAGAGATATCTTTAAAAAAAGATGACCGGAGACTATACATGATTTTGAAGGTAAACATTTATTGCTTGGGTAGAAAAAATGATTTTGTTTCCTAATTTCTATACGATCCCTGAAATGCGATCATTCGACATGATTTTTTTTCCTGCAAGAGCCATGGAAAAGTGGTCCAAGTCAGCATTATAGTTATTTTCATATCTCTGACACTTTTAACATCAGATTTTGTATGTCATCTCATGAGTGTATGGGGCACATTTTATTGTTGGGAACTGTTTTGTACCGGGGTCATATACAAATTTAAAAAGTTAACTTTTTGAAAATTAATGAAAGGAAGTTTTTCGTAATGAAGTCTTATTTCCGACCTCATTTTGAACATTTTTTTTCAATTTACACTGCCCACTTATCTCTAATAGATAAAGAATTAAAGCCTGTTACCACCTTTTTGCTACACCCTGTATATATATGATGAAAGTTATTCTATTAAACTTTAATTAAAAGTTTTATTTTTTAGAAATATATATTATTTAAGCATGATTTTTCTTCTTTTCAATACTGTTTTGTCTGTTGAGTCCCAAATTTTACTTTGCACATTATTTCCTTTTTTTCTTCAATTTTGCTATTCTCATTCTTGATAAATGATATTTCACTCATTTTGAGAAATGCAAACAATTTAGTAATCACCAGTCTCACATTAGAAGGTCTGCAATTTCTCAAGAAAAAGGGTATGCGGCATGAAGTACAAGTTATTATTATCTTATTTTTTTTTTTTTTTTTTAGTTGTAGTATTAAAAAAACATACAAAAACCTGATACCAACAATAACAATTATTTCAAATGTTTTATAACTTTAACCCATTAAAAGCAAATATTTAATTGCATCTTCATGCTTTTCTGTATAATGACTTGAAACATATTAAATATGTTTTTAAAAGCCATATAAATTTTGTGTGTTATGCAAAGAAAAGAAAAATAACATTTTTATCCTTCTTCTATCCAAATAATTTTGCTACACAAAGAATTTTGCATAAGGAGGAGAGTTTTTTCACCTAGATTAGAGTGCTGGGGGTTTTTAGCAATGAAAAACAGTATGGAAAACTGCATGCAAGATCATATGAGTTGTCCAATTGCAAAACCCGTTAAGCACCATCCAGATTTTTTTTTACAGGAAATGAAAAAAACTTCTGTAGAGTTTATTTTTCATGCTGATTGCTTGAAATTTGGCATTATAGTGCAAAAGTTCATTCCGAATCCAATTTCATCAGTGTTTTTCCTGAATTTGGTATAGTTTTCATGTTATTTAACTAATTGATTTGTATTTACAGTTTTGCTACTGTATGAAGAATTTACCAAGTTTTGAAACAGTACAAATTCATTTATTCTAGCCCCCACAGTCATCACATACCAGACAAACAGTAGAAATTTGGATTAGGCCAATTTTCTACTAGCAATCAACAGAGCTGATACTATCTCAATTGATTCTTTGAGATGCAAATTTTTTGTCCATGCATAACAAAAAGTGTTGCATTCAAATTAAACTGTCTGTAAATGCACATTTAAAAAATTATAATGTAGTACTAACATTTGCGCTTAATCCAACAGGATATAATTCTAATGAAAACTCAATAATTTTGATAAATACTTAAGTTCGTAACATTATATGTACGACAGGAGATTTCATAGGGAAAATGTCCAGCATTTTTGTATCACAAGCAAATACCACACAAAATGCATGGAGCATCTTGCCAAACTGGCTATACTAAGTGCAAGGAAAAAACAAACCAGAATGTACAAAAATAATACTTGAGCAATACAAAAAACTTGTTAACTTTACTACAATCTCACCAAATTGGAGAGAAAGGGAAAGAAACACAAATTTATGAGTCATTTTGTAATCAAGGTTGTTAAATTTTTAATTTTTTTCAAAATAATTGATTTATTTGATTTTTTTTATTTAAATCAAGATATATTGGAGTTTACTGATTTTTTTAAAAACTATACTTATACATACATTTAACATTATACTGAACAATTGTTTATTAGACAGTGAGACAGTCCAGTTATTATACACCAAAGAGAAATTATATTATGACCACCATGTAGGACCACTTTTAACCCTCATAACTGCCAGCATCCAGCATGGTAATGACTCCACAAGGTGCCGAGAGGTAGTTTGAGGTATCTGGTATCAAGTATTCACCAACTGGTCCTGCAATTCCCCATTGCGAGGAGGTAACATGGTAGCACAAATTTGTTTTTCCAGATGGGACCACAAATGCTCTATTTTATTTATGTCAGGTGAATTTGGAAGCCTAGACATGACTTGAAAGTCACTGGAATGTTCCTCAAACCACTCCCTGATGATTTGACCTTTATGACATGGTGCATTACAGTTGGTAAACACATAGCTGCCAACTCTCCCAATTTGTTTGAGAGATTTCCCACCACAACTTTTAAACAGTTTTATTTTACTTAAAAAATTTGGACTTATTTTAAGTATAAATTGCTAAGAAAAAATTAGTGGTGGGAATCTCACAAAAAAATCGGGAGAGTTGGCAGCTGACTTTGTGCAATTACAATCGACTGTTATCGATGACTAAAATAATATTTTACAAAATGCTATGATGTAATTGCATTATTATAGAATTCTTTTGATATTTGATTTCTCTAACATCAAGATTACTTATTTTACTAAATTAACATTCACTAGTCATAATCTTTTTGGAAATTGTTAGTAATTGTAATCGTATAATTGCACGAAGTCTGGTTGGCAGCTATGTAAACACCATCTCCTGCCGGAAATACTTATCATGAATGGGTGAACCTGGTCTGCAGCAATGTTCATGTAGCACACAGATGTCAGGGATTGTTCTATGGGGATTATGGGTCCTAATTTTCTCCATGAAAGCATTGCCCACATCATAATCCCCCCCCACACACACACACACACTGGCTTGTTACTGGTCACTGTCTTTGCCTAACTGTACATCCAGAGCCAGGGTTTCCTTTGGAAATCGGCGTATTCGCACACACCATGTGATGGACCAGAAAATGTGATTCGGCAGACCATGCACCTTTCTTCCATTCTTCTAATATCCAATTCCGATGTTTTTGGGTCCATCGCAGATGCAGCTGGCGATGACATGCCGTCAGTGCAGGGACATGCTACGGCCTCTGCCCGCATAGGTCCATACGTAGCAACATACCCTGCACAGTGTGAAACACTATCTGGATCACAACTGTTGTAGCTGGTGGTGATTTTCACTGTTGTAGCTCTGCTCATGGCAAACAATGCATAGCAATCTCTGCTCTCCTCTGGAATTGATGTGACGCGGATGACACACTGCTGGCTGGTTGTTTCACCATCCATATATCACTTTCAATATGTACTCACAACAACTGCACGTAAGCAGCCCACTAAATATGCAGTTTCTGATATTGATTTTCCCAGTGGCCAAGCCATAATGATTTTACTTTTATTGAAGTCTAATAAATTGGCTGCTTTTCCCATTATGTCGCAAATCAGACTATCTTTGGAAAGACAATGCATAGCCGCTTTATATACGCCAACATCAGCTGTGCGTGCACAGTGTTTTTGTTCCTGGGTGAGACCATTGTTTTAGATGGAGGGTGGTCATAACGTAATGGCTCTTCGGTGTAAATACATACATACATATATATATATATACATAACAACATACCAGTCATTAAGTAGTACTTTTTTTAAAAATAGTAGAGAATATTTGTGAACTAAATATGAAAAATAATTTTGAAATATAAGATAATTTTATTAAGGAATAAAATAATGAAAATTACATTTCTCGATATATTTGTTAGGATATTGAAGAATTTTAAACTCGGCTGTTCTTACATATGCGCACGGACACACACACACACAAATTGCTTCATTACAAACAAGTCTTGAAATGTTAAAAATATTCTTACTTTTTGGCAGTTGATGATTTAGCTGTAGTTAACTTATATTTATATAAATTTCATTTTTACTAATTATATACTCATTATTATACCCTACTAATACTAATTATATCTTCACATATTACTATGGCTTTTTTTTTTTGTGTGTGTGTGTGTGAACATGATTTTTTCAGAATATTTCTTTTTTTTTTTTTTTTAAAGGCACATCTTATATATTGCATTTTATTTTTTTTTTTGCTCATTCAAGATTTATTTAAAATTTAATTCGCTTATATTCTCAAAAATAATCATATGAAAAGTATTCTAGTAACACCAATTCAATGAAATTTTTGGTTGTTGTTGTTCTGTGTAGGGTAGATTACGTCAGTTGTAACATTTTGCACACTTTTATCCAATACATAGGTAATTTAATATGGAACAGAAATATGATGTTACTTAATGAGTTACATAATAGAAAGACAATACTTAGGGAGCAAACACTTAACAGAACAACTTTTCACCCCGGAGCAACAGAAACATGTTATCAGAGTTGCCAACCTGGCAAGGGCAAAAATCAGGAGATTTTACACCAAAAATCAGGAGACTTGTTTTCAATTTAAAAAAAAATAAATTTTAAAAGTTCAGGGATGTATCAGCTGAAACTACATTTTGGAGAGAGAAGGAAAGGATTTTTCACAATTTGTTGTCAGAAATATATAATTTTGGAGTTTAAAAAATAATTTTGAGTCATGTCTTCATGGGTAGTTTCTATCCTTGAATTATTAAAAGGTTCTGTATCATACAGCCATCATGCTTAATCATGCATTAAATATAGAAAATGTTAGAATTGACCTGTGCTACTTTTGATCCCAGTCTCCTTTACTCTTTTTTCAAAATAAACATTTAAAAATATTTTAAATCACCAATTAAAAAAATCAAAAATTTTAATTTGTTACAGATTTTAATTTGATATTTTAAATAAAGTGATTTAAATCGGCAATTTCAATTAACTGATTTAAATCACTGCAACCCTGCTTGTAATTTTCATTTGTTTCAATATACAGCTGTGCTTATTTTAGCACATAATTTATTGACTTTATCCTTAGATGTGCATGCAGTGGATATTTTAACTTCTTCACACCATTAATACAAATTGATGTCAGAAGTTTTGTCCAATTTTGTGATCTTGTTTTGACTTATGACTTTCTTGACCTGGTAGACACACAGTTTAATCTGATTTCAGATATGACACCTAACTTGTAGGACTTAAAAAAAGGCATATTACAATAGCATAAGACTTACATCATTCCTATCATGATTACTCTGAGAATTTTCTGATGAAGTGCCTCTGTCAGAGGAAGACTGAGGTTCTTTATTTGGGCTGCTTTTAGCCTCATCTTTCACTACAGGTGATTTGGCAGAATCTATTGAAAGGTAAAATCACTTTAAGATTTAAAATGTTTACTAGATTACTTTTTATATAAAAATCACAAAAATTTACATAATTTAATCATTTTATTTTAAATCTGTTTTTTTCAGTATAATAAAGGATGATATGAAAATATTACACCTATGAGGCAGAGTTGGTATATTGTCAATTTTTTTGTAAAACATCTGGGAAGCTGAACAAAATGGAAAAGACTGAAAAGCCATTGAATTGGAATAAAAGTATTGCTGTGATGCAATTAAATTGTGTTCCAACATTTTATGGTAATGTATAAATATTTTTAATGAGTCATTAAAAAATTATGTATTAATCATAATATAAAAATGTACAAAGAACAGAACAGTTGCATGGCAGAACAATTTATAAAATACTTGCTATAAGAGTAACAAAATATAACAGCATGAAAAATTAATCAGTAAATGAATGCATCTTATTTTATTACATTGTACGTGAATACAAAAATAAAGGAAACATTTCATGCATAACCTAAAGATTCTGCACGGGCATTGATTCAGTTCCTGTAATCCATACAGCAGTCGTACAGAAAGAAAATAGTAAACAATTCCAGGATAACATGTTTTAAATACATTGTATTTTTAAACCTTTTTTTTTTCAATGGTAATTTCTTTTATAGCTTTTTTGTTTGAAAGCCAATCTTATGTGACATTCTATTAGTTGTGCCTCAGGCCTTAATTAAAATCATAACAGAAAACATGAAAAATGGGGGAAAGGCTGGAGCCATTATCCAAAACTAAAAATATTTAACTTAAATCTTACTTTATCACTCATTTATTTGAAAAACAATTCTATACCACATATTACAGTCATAAGTTTTTCTCAAAACTTAAATCAGAAGAGAAACCAAAACCAAAACTTTTTAACTGTAGCTATAACTCTTAACTAAAACTAAAGAAAACGGAAACTTCTGCTCTTCTCAGAAATTGCAGTCATTCTACTTTTTCTTGAATTCCTAATTTCATAAAAAATTTTACTTAAATATCCTAATATTTAAATGATTGATAGTTGTAACTGTAAGATCTAAAGAAACATTCAACAGCTGGTGAAGCACTAGTACATTTTAGTGTAATACATGGAAAAGGGTAAGAATTTTAGAAAAGGGCCACTATAAAATTATCAGTTTTATAAATTTTATCAGAGGTACACTCTGGTGTTTTATTTAGTTAAAATATTGAATGTATTAATATTTCTTTCATAAAAAGAGCACCTCTGCTGTTAAAAAATAATTTGTTAGACAGATAGAATGAATACAATTCAAAAAAATGTAGTCAAAGAAAAAGACATTTTTTTTTTTTTTTAAAGAAATAACTAGAGATGATAGTTATTAGAATATAACTATCATCTCTAGTTATTTCATTTTAGTTATGTAAGAAATGCTCCAGTAACATTAGTTATAAAGCATGTTGAATGCAAAATCATTTTGAAAAATGTTCCAAAAAAAAAAAAAAAAAAAAAATTATGATGAAGGTATACATCAGATATAGATATCTGTTTAGCAAGTTGTGGCTGCAGCCTTACTTTATTCTTATCATGCTCTTAGTCTGGATATTCAACGAAGCAGCCTTCAATAACATATTTTGTAGTGGAAACAAACAAATTAGATAAACAAAGATTACTTATATTGCTTATCTAAGCTATAGCTAAGTATTTTCATTCTAGTAATGTGCCTTTAGGTCATTCAGATACTTTTTTTTTTTAATGAAAGAACTTCATCCAGGTTATTCAGCTCCTTCAGGAAAAAATGTTGGTACTACACTATTGGATAACATGCAAGGTACTTATCAATTATATGAACGCCATCGTGCGATTATAAATCGCAAATTTGGCGATTTTTGACTTGTCGTGGAGGATGAAGCTTGGTGATCTTTTTTTCCTGGTAACCCTTGCTTGATCATGCATAGGTCCTAAGCATGTGTTTAAATAGCAAACGAAAGCCAATTGTGTCTGTTTTGTATTCTTCCATGAGATTTAACATGTGTTGCCATATTTATTTTAGTTTTGGCGAGTACTGGTTTAATTTTTTTTTTTTTTTTTGATAAATATGAATTTAAAGGAAATACTGACAAATGAGGAAGATACAATAAAGTTTTTTCAGAGTTGTTGAAGGAAGGGTTTTGTAAAGAATGAATGCTTATTTATGTTACCAACACACCGTAATCCCAATAAAATGAGTGCCGGCTGTCACGCAATCTCTAATGGCTAAATAAACGCTCCTGACAATTTAGCTGGACATGACCAAATGTTAACGTTAAGCAAGTTTTGAAATTGTATATTTTTGTTAGTGCAATTGTAGAACACCATGTATTATACAAGAAATGTTGGAATTCAAAGTGGTAATTGGTTTGAAAATTAATGAATAACTTCCAAATAGTTTAAAATTTTATTTATTTTTTTGTGTGAGGAATTGATGTCTCTAAAACCTTGCAAGAAAAACCTGAAAATGTGAGTATGTTTTGCAATATTTTTATTTGTGTAGAATTGTCTATTTTATGTTTTCAGATTATAGAAAATGTTGAATGCATTGAGTATAGCAGGAAAAAATTCTTCTTTGCGAATAAATTAACTTGCCCCAAAAAATTTCCTGTAGGTATTTTAATTTCCGTATTGTTTGCAAATGTAAATTGAGGTCTTGCAGATGTAGCATCAACATTTGAACTGGTAATTGGTTTGAAAATTATCATTTTAGTTCTAGAGCAGCATTACGTTTCATTTATTGTTGGTGTGAGAATTTAACGTCCATTAAATTTTGTCGTATGTAATGGTCAGTCCATTTTTTAACATTTTTAACTGTGTATTTTATATTAAAATATTTGTTTTCAAGGCATCGAAAATGCTAAATGTGAAATAAATATCCTATAGGTGTTTGGCGACAGAAAAAAAAAATCAGCAAAAAACATCCTAGCTACTACTTTGCAATTAAAAAAAAAATCGCCAAATTTGGCTGGCATTCATATAATGGATAAGTACCCATGCAATGATTAAAAACAGAGAAACCACCTCACCCCCAAAAAAAGAGCTGCAAGGAAAGTGTGCAATACTAATTCAAGATGGATAAACATCAATACATAATGATCCAGTTACAGCAAATTGTGTCAAAAAATGTTGATTTTTTTCCTTCGAGCTGTAGACACTGTCTAGAGTTAGCTCAGGAAGCCATATGTGAATGCCAAAGTATGGCTCAGTTGCTAAAACCTTATAGGTGATAATGAAAGTAAAATGGTAAAAATTATGGGAAAATTAGTGATAAAATATTGCAGAGATTGTACTTTTGTACTGCATATGAATGTGCAGCTCATCTTCTCTATTTACTAGGTGGCCAAGAATATTATTATCATTATGCAGGAAGTTGTAGAAGTTTCTAAATATTTCAAAAATCTTCATATAGCTGAAATATTTCTAAACTCTTATGACTGGGTAATTCCTTAACTTCCACATGAAACTTGGTAGGGCAGTCAATTAAGTGCTTCAAAACATGTGCAAAAACAATGATGTTTTTCTGAAAATTTTTTGTGAACATGAAGAGGAGGTAGAATTATCCATAAAAACTTAATTAACAAAACTGGTTTGTTTACAGAAGTGAACATTCAAATGAACCCCATTAGTTTTTCATAAGATGTGTTGCAGAGAGACTCTTCTACTACCGTAAACCGGGGTTACTTTGTGACATAATTTGAGGTTTCAATGCTGCAGCATTAATACTTTTCGTTACCCCCACTTTATAGCTGGTGTGATTTGGGTTATCCCAACTTTCCTTTATAAAATTGCATACATATAAACATTGTTGCTTCAACTGATTTTTAATAATTAGTATTAAAAGTTGTCACAAACTTACCCTGTACCTTGCGATGACAAGCTCTTTTTGCATTAAAAATACATGGGAGAAAGGAATATCTCAAAGTTACACCACAAACTTTGTATTTAAAACCATTTTTACAGTTTTAAATGAAAGGGTTAAAAGATTTAAGCAGAGTAAATTATATGTTTATGTTAGGAAAAGCAAACTGGATGTATTGTGAAATATTAACACTTTTTTCTCCTTTTAAACCAAATAGGTCTGAATTTTTACATCTTAAATTAGTCTAACAGAACAACTTTAAAAGAGTCCTTTGGAGATTTTTTGAGGATCAATACAAAACAAAACTTCTTATTTTAGATAAAAAACAGTCTGGTTTTGAGTGCCACTTCCAGTTGTTTCCACTCTTTTTACATTGTGCTGACAATTACACTGACTAGTCTCTTTTCTACCACCTTTCCTGGTAAAAATCTCTCTTTCAAAGTTAGCAGAATATTATCGCCTTGTTCAAATTCTGTTTAAGTTGGTGGAGTAGGTAAAGATTGTATAGAAATTACATTATCTTCGAGCTCCAACTTCTTTTTGTATGTCCTTGGCATTTTAAAACATTGTTATGTACACTGCAAAACAAAATACATAGGTTAAAATACAGAAAAATAATCATGTGGTGATGTGACAAACTGAAGCTGTCAAAAAGTCATCCCACTAATTTTTTATTTTTGACATAACAGTTGATAACATTCAAAACATGTCCAAATAACATCATTTTACAATATGTTCTACATAATATATTAATGCTCATTAATAATTACCTGTTAAATGATATCCCCTTCTGTATTTTGCTGTCCAAATCCTAGTAAACACATTAATGCTTCCAAAGTGGTGCTTGACAACAATGCTTCTGGTTTGATGGATTGAGGCACAGAGTTTGGCAGGGGACTGCTAGGTGCCAGCACAAGTGACACAAACTCATGGTGGAGCCCTTTTCCTGTTTCACCCTAGGTTCCTGACGCAAGATTCGAAATAAGAAAAATTGGCGACGTGTCACTAAGTCATCCTACTTGTCACAAAGTAACTCCGGTTTACAGTATTATAAATGCAACCAAGGTATTGTTGACCTGAATTCTGAAACATGAAGAACTTAAAATATGCAATAAATTTCTATAGAAGTGATTTGAAGACTATGTTTCATCAGCTCTTGTTATTTTACAGATTAAATCTAAAATTACATGGTTAAGGAGCTGATTAAAGATCAAGAAGAAATAGCAAGGAAAAAGCTGAATGACACTGATGAAAATTTTTTGCCTTTTTAGTTGAACTGTCCATTAAAACATTCCCATTCCCTGCTACATGTTTTTTAGATGTGATAGCAAATAATTTATTCCTAGCACAATAGTGGGAATCACTGAAAAAATACAATGATTTAGAAAAATTCCAAATCTTGCATGTCTTTTGTTTAATTGTGTAGCATCACCAGCAAGCATTGAACACAATTTTTCTAACTTTAGTATGATTAAAATAAACTTAAGATGGGAAAATGCAACAAAACTCTCAATGGCTTATAAAATACTGAATTTTAAAGTGTGTATCAATAAAATACTTGCCATTTTTTATTTTAGCAGCCACTCCCTTCCTTTTCTTTTTTTGAGGCTGTAAAAAAAAAGGACCGAAATGAGTAATTGGACAGACTGAAAAATAACACAATACTGAGTAAAAACAAAATATTTTTGATTTTGTTAAATTTTAATAATTCAGTTTCCTGAAAAAAATAACACTTGTAGGTATATATATATATATACACACAGACACAGGGTGTCTCAAAAACACTGCCCTAGGCTTTTATCACTTAAATAATGAACAGACACATACAATAAAGTATAATGTTACTTAAAAAAGATATAGAAATTTATGGTATGGATTTCTAGTCTTCCTTAATGGCATTAAAAAATTAATCTCAGTCAAGCAAAAAATGTAGTACAAACAAGATTCATTCCCCTCTTTTGCTAGTTTTAATTATACTAATATATCTGACAGGGTAATAATTCATTCAACTGGGAAGTTTTTGTTGACACAGATCTGTCAGTTATTTTATTTTTTTTACTAACTTTTGGGTTGTGAATCCAAATATGACTCCAGTGTTTTCTAAAACATCAACTCTTTGCAACAGGTTATCCTCCCTGTTTCTTGAAAAAAGTACAAACTAAATAGAATAGAAAATAAAGAAAAAATATATTTTAATGTACACCATTTTCAGCTATTTTGTTAATACAGAGGCTATATTGCTACTGTCCAACAATTCGCATTAATCTTATAGCAGTTAAAGGATAATGTAACTATAAAGCATGTTCCTGAATTGTTTTTTTTTTTCTCTTTGAATATGTAATGACAATTAATGGTGATAATTTTTAACCTCAAGAATTTTAAGAGCAGTTAGTCTCCTTAAGATAAAAACTTGTGCAAATAGCTTTTTCCTGGAATGTTCAGTTACTATAAAGAAGAAACTCAAAGCAAACCAGAGCACAAACCAATAATATCTGTACAAAATAAAAATTATGACTCATATTACTGTCTTAGAAAATAACTGGAAAATACTCAATCTTTGTAGGCTGTTTAGAGTTTGAATATTTTGGCATGTAATTTTCTTTTTAGCATGAAGTTGAGTTCACTTTAATGAGTTTCTACCAAATTTATTAATTACTATAAGCATTTTTTGATCTGCAAGTGGTGGATATTTTAACACACAAAAAGAAGACAATAATAAAACACAAATAAATCACAGAATTTTTGTCAAATTTAGTGGCTTAAGGGTTTTAATTTGTTATTTTGTACTGGGGATTTTCTTTTTCCAAATTCCTTGACACCATAGTGACTTTCTTGACCTCATAAACAGCCTGTTTAATCTCAATTTAAATATAATTTCAAAGAAGCCTAATTTGTAGGCCAAAAACATATAGGTTACAATACCATAAAAGACTTACATCATTCCTATCATGATTACTCTCAGAATGTTCTGATGAAGCCTCTTTGTCAGAGGAAGATTGGGACTTCTGTTCCTTATTTGTGCTGCTTTTAGCCTCACTTTTGACAGTGGTTTTAGTGGAATCTATTGAACAAATCATTTAAACAATTTTAAGAACCATACAATAAATTCACTAATGTTTAGATAAAATAATAATTTTATCATTTCATTTCAAATTTCTGTTTCAGGACAATGATAATTTAAAAAGTAGTATGCTACATGATAAAAGATAAGACTTTTTAAACAGTATAGGATATTATTGAATAATTTTTTATAGAAGCTTTAAGTGTTTTAAACAGTAAAAAGTGAGGTACACAAGATTTACAGAATTAAAATGTAAGAAACAAAAAAAAAGTACAATGTTTTATCAAGCCATTTTATGATAGAATAATTTATAGAAGGTGAAAATTACTATTTGAAGTAAAAATTTGACATTTTCATACTTCGTGAAAAAAAAAAAAAAACAACATTCAAGTATTTTAACCCTCTGACTATCATCCCGCGATTTCCACGGGCAACTCAAATGTAGCAAAATTTGCTCATCCTTCGATTTTTGCGGGCAGGTGTTTTTCTTCCTGTATTGAGGAGAGGATCCCGCATTTTCACCGTTTAACCAGTGAAATAAATTAGAGTTAAATATTAGTTTCTCATGATAAAAATCTATATAAAAAATCTTTTCCAGAAAAAAAATGCACAATTCAATTCTCCAATGTATATAGATTCGAAATATGAAAAAAAAAAAAATTAAACAATTTTTTAAGCGATTTTGGTCCACAAATTGAACACCAAGAGGGTTAAACCAAAAAATATAAATTTAGCATTCATATGCATAGACAATGAAAATGCATAAAATGAAATGCGTAAACCACAAAAGAAATTTGTTGCAGGGGACTTTATTATGATATACATTTTTGAAAAACAATGTTATTGAATACTAAAGGAGATAAAACAATATTTTTACAAGTTTTCAAATTGAATCGATGTATCAAAATTCTCTTGGAGGAAATAGAAATATTTTAAGAAGCATAACCAAAATTTTCCTTTGCTCAATTAAAAGATATGAAACAGGATGGTCACAAACGTTTTAATCTGATGTGCCTGATATTTTCATTTTTGAATAAAAATATCCCTCATAACCAGAAGTTTCTTAAATGCATATTATAAGAATTCTGCAAAAGAGCAGTAATATTGTGGATATCTATAACCTTTTGTATGAGAATTCTACTTTCACATTACTATTTTGGATACTGATTTATCAGGGAAGGTGAAGGGAAGGGGAGAGATCTGTGGCTACTTTTAGATCACTGAAGTGGACAAATATTTTATTATTTTTGAGCAGAAAAATGCTTCCACATAAAGTTTTGGTAATTCTGCTGCCCTTCTTTAAATCCACTTTGAAAATAAAAAAAGATTTTGAAGTGGAAGTAAAAGAAAAAAAAAATTTAATGTAGATACATTTTCTAACATTATATTTTAAATTAACCAATTTTTTATATTTTCAAGACAATGCTTCTTGTTCTTTTTTATTTTTTAATTAATTAAAGTTTGTGTATATTGTAATTTTACAGAAACAGTAACATCCCAATTTTCTGACTAGGAAATGGGTTCTATAAAAGCTACAAACATATCATCAAATATTTGAATTTGAAAGAATCCATCCATACTTTACTTTATGAAAGCTTAACAGTCCATATCTGTACTAATTTTTGTATATAAACAGTAGCAAATAAATAGCATGAACACTTAACAAAAACTGGAGTTACAGGTTAGTGAAAAACTTTATAAAATAACACTTTATAAAAAGATACTGCAGTACAATCATTTTGGCTGGTGCAAAAGGTCCACTCTTTCTCAGTTACAGTAATGTTTCATCATCCATACAGGCAAGAAGGTTAGAACTGAAGAGTCTTTCTCTACATTCTAACCTTCCTGCTTGTGTAGATGGTAAAGCTTTTTTGCATTTAGGAAGAGTGTACCTGCTGAAATGATCATTTTGCAGTTTCTTTCTTTTCCAATTTGTGTTATTTTATACAAAACTTTTAATAAGTTTTTAATTAATTAGACTTTTACATCTTGCAAAGTGCTACTGATGATGGGATTTTTGAAGATACAAACATTAATGATTTATCATATTTTGGACCAGTACAAGACTATAATTACTCAGATGTTTGGTCCTTATGATTGGTATGAATATTTGGATTTTATAAACTGAAAAAAGCACATAAATGAAATTTTAAAAATGCCAAAGTATGAAAATTATGCAATTTTCTGCCCGATAAAAAGGAGTGTACATGTGAATCTTGAAACTAGCAAAAATTTTTAGATATACTTATTTTTGAGTCTGCAATGTATCATGAATGTTCAGATATATTCCTAAAAACTTGTCAAAAGTTTAATTTCAAATGTGCACGGTCACAAACAGGATTTTTGAAGACTCAGAGTGCTTTTAGGCAATAAATTTTTCAATTTTTGAACCATTAAAAAATTTATCTAATGTTTAACTAGTATAACAGAACAGAGTAAAGACTTTTTGGATTTGCTGAAAGCAAAAGAAAATTTTTACGATACTTTTGGCAATACACATATTGATAGTGTCTACCATTGTCAATAGGCAAAAATAGTAACATATTAGTAACTTCACCAACATAAAAGAAGACAAAATAGTACACATTTTCTTCAATTTAGTAGCTAAAATAGTACTTTTTTCATAGTTACTGACTTTAAAAAAAATTGCAAAAGAAAAACTTCTTTTTTCTTCTTATGTGATTATCTTTTGTTGTTCTCTTGTACACACACACACTCATACTTCTCATACATCATACACTGATTAACTACAAATAACATGATAAATTTTCTATTCTATTGAAAAAAATAAGAAAAAAATTAATGCACAAGATTAAATAATCATTAAAAAACCTTGTTTAAAGTAAATTTTTAGTTCTTTCATCTACATTATACTTTAATTGAATACAAAAATGAATTATGTACAACAATCCCTTTTGAATTTCTCAGAATAGATGTACCATGCAAACAATCCTTGGTTACTACAAATCAATCTGATAGCCGATAAAGCTTGGGAAGGAATTGGAAATATCAAAGAAACCTAAAAAAGTATTTGATGTGATAGTGGTTGTCTTATCTTAAATTTAGTAGTGAAAGTCTGTTTTTTAGTTGACAGCAGACATCGTGAAATATGAAATCATTTTGAAAATATGTAGTGTCTATGTGTAGATCTATTTTATTTAGAAAATTTTATTTCAGGAGACATTTCAAATCACTTTTGCAACTTCCATGATTAGAAGACACCCTGTTTAGAATATTAGCATATTACCTTAGAGAACCAGAAATCTGCACAGCTTAGAACAATTTGCTACACAGATTTCCGGATCTTGCAGATATCAAGTGAATAAATATATAACATACTTGTGTGCTGGTATTAGAATTATATATATGGATAACATGACATTCAACATGAAGTCTTACTGTGGATGAGACAGAAACCCAAAGAATTTTATGCAGCTGGAATTGGGGCTCTGATAAAATGATGGGTAAGTGCATCAACATTGCTGGAGATTATGTGGAAAAATAAAAATTGTTTCCAAATTATTACCATGGTTTATTATTTAGAAAATTTTTTGGTTATCATGTTGTCATAGTAAAGAGAGTATATATATATATATATATATACAGTAGAAGATCGATATACCGCAATTCTATAAACCGCAATTCTCCATAAACCGCATTAACACTGCGGATGTAAACAGAGAAAATCACAATTAAGAAACTTCTACGATCTGCTTTTTTTTTTTATTGCTTTCCTAGTGAATTAATTTTGAGATAGATAAATCCCACAACATGCCAAGCTTAAAATAAACAATTATTCTCCCATGCATGCATTATGCATTATCAGCATAACAGCTGGCCGGCTGGGTTGAAGAGGAAGAAATGTTTACTTTAAAAAAACAAGGAACCTCTCCCTTTTTCCCTCCACTACAGAACCACTCTCTTTCTCCCTCCTCAACCATTGACTTCCCAAACAGACGTTTATTTATTTAGTTATATTTCTCCCGTTACTTGGCTCCCTAAATCATACGCAGCATCACCAAAATAGTTTTATTTATTTATTTATTTGTGTGTGTGCGTGTGTGTGTGAGGGAATGCACATAGCATATTCTAAAGTAAAAATAGCCATGTTTCTTTAATTTTGGCAAGAAGAAAGGTTTTAAAATGAATGGTTTTCTAAACAAAGTTGGGGGGGGGGGGGGCACACGCCCCCGCAGTATTGCCCCCACAGTATATTGACAGTAAAATACTTTTAAACAGTCTGACAGTAAAATACTTTTAAACAGTGTGTGAGAAGTAGGGGAGGGAGAGTTTTCTCAATGTAACACTATTTTAAAACTAAATTTTGAAACTGGATTTAAGCCATCATTAGTTAAAATGAAAACTGCTGAACTAATGCATTGTGCACAAAATGCATGCACAAATGTACTCAGTTTGCAAACCTGCATGAAGAAAACATTTTTGAATATTTGGTAATGGATGATAAGTCACAAATTGTTAATCATTTGACCAGTGCTGAAATAATTTCCTCTGTTTCAAAACAAGAGGAAAACAATTCTGAAACAGAATCAAATGCTGGAGAGAAAGTTGAAAAACTTTCAGAATCTGAAGAAATTTCCACAAGAGATCAATATTTTAAATTCCTAGAAACACAAGACTGTGTAACCAAAGTAAAATTATTACCTGTTCAAAGGCTGCAAGAAAAGTTATTTGTTGAGAGATTGCAAATTCTAAAACAAATCAAAATTAATATATTGTTTAACAAATAAACTTTAATGCTTTTGGTAATTTCAATTCATTTATTTTTTCTGTAAATAAATAAATTCCATTTTTTTGTTTTTAAAGTAGTATTTGTATTTAAAAAAAGTTTTAAGCATTATATTTATGTGTTCCAGCTAGATTTTAATATGTTTACTAGGGAAGTTTAATGATATACGTGAATGATCCATATAACGCAAAATTCTATATAATGCAAAACCTTGCTTTTCGAGGTTTGCCTTATAAAGATCTTCTACTGTATATATATATATATATATATCCAATAAAATTAAAGGCAGAAAAAAAATATCAGCTTAGGGATAACATTGTTTTCATTTTAAATACTCAAGTTATACTTAAATATATAATTTAATATTATGGCAGAATTACTATAAAGATTTAGAAATTTACATTTTAAACTTTAAAATATCTGGTGCTGTAATCTTGAATATACTCTTTAAAAAAAAAAAACAACCCTACAACTGAATTTGACCACGTCTCAAACTTTGCATAGAGTTAAATTGTAATATAAATCAGCTTCTGACTTAATATCACAGATTAGAACACATACTATACTGGTTAGCTTATAGGTAGATTTCTGACCCAACATTTCTTTAGCCATGTTTTCACTTTGAAATTATAGGTTAAATTTCCTATCCTTACTTTCCTTTCATGATTTTCTTTTTTTCTGGTAGAAGGCTCCACTAAAGATAACGATTGTTATATTCTTGTAGTAGAAAAAGAATGAAACTATCTGCATTTTTAGCACTGCAAGATTGCTACATTTTGCTTTTCAAAGCTGCAAGAATTGCAACACCCTGCAATTTTAGGAATATGAAAAATCATAATGATCTGCATTTTCGGCACTATCAAATTACAATCCTCATATACACTTTTAAAAAAGAGAGAGGGAGTAAATCCACTGATTAGTGAATGACTGTCATCCCTGTTGTTTTCATCATAAAAGCACCATGGATTTTAGGTTGGCAGACTTGCAGTGATCTACTATATTTAAAAGTTTACTATAAATAAAAGTTTTATGAAACAGAAAAAATGACTTATTAAGAAGTTGTGGTGGCATGAGATCACCGCCGCACACACATAACACCCGAGAACTCCATGTGGTAGAATGCAGCACAATCCAGCCAGGCCAAAAGGTACCCATTTGACCGACTTTCAATTGCCGGGTGTTGTGTGTGCGTGGCTGTGATCTCGTACCATCACAACTTCTTAATAAGTCATAATTTTTCTGTAATAATATACTATGTTGTTACAAAGCTGAAATTCTGAAAAATTGCTCAGTTTAGAACTCTGCGTGGTAGAATGTGGTGCAATCCAGCCAGGCCAAAAGGTACATATTTGGCCGACCTTCAGTTGCTGGGTGTTGTGTGTGCGTGGCGGTGATCTCGTGCCACCACACTATGGTTCATTAAGTAAGAGCATCTGACATTACAATATGGAATTTTGAAGACATTTAGCAATATTTCAATTCTAAAAACTACGCTAAAAATGCTACTTAATTTCTTTGTAAACAAATTAACTTCATGTGGACATATTTTTATCACGTTACATAGCTACAAATCATTAATGTCTGTTGAAGGTGAAAGGTAAAAGGCAGGTGAGAAGAAAGTTTTTGGTAGTGGAACAGACTTTAACCCATTTGTATTATTGCATATATGCATACAAAGAAAGGGACAAAAATTATTATAAGGCATCCATGCCAAGTTGGCATATCAAAAATTTTCCTAGCATGCCAAAAAATCTGAAACTTTCTTTTCTTTATAAAATAAAATATAAGGCACTGGTACTTAGTTACATTTAAATTAATTTTAATTTTGGCATTTTGATAAAATCATATTTGCCATCATCTTATCTCAAAACATGTATTTCAGTAGAAATTTAAAGTGTCAGATACTACTTTCAATTATGTCTTTTATAGAACAGACTATCCCTCATGAAATAAAGGCAGAAAATGTTAAATAATGGATACTTTGTAAGTAGTCTATAAATGGACATAAATTTTTAAGAATACTTTTAACATCTTATTTATTAATTCATGTGTCTTGAAGCAATTATCGAAGAATCAGTGAATTCGAAGAACAGAAAATGAGCCTCCAACTTGATCTAGTGTTGAACAATTATGTAATAAATATCGTGAAGAAATTTAGTTTTGTTTTAAATTATTATTTCAGCATGTATGAATTTCTAATATATAAAGCTGGTAGGTCAAGAGACCCATATTTTGCAGAGGCTCCAGTGTATTGCCCCACCTGTCCATGCGATAATCGGGCTTTGTTTCCAGGTCTGTGACCATCCTCATAAATATTAACAATTTTAACAGAAACAAGACAGTGTATATCAATAAATTACTTGCCATTTCTACTTTTAGCAGCCACTCCTTTCTTTCTCTTTTTCTGAGACTGGAAAAAAGAACCAGGATCAGTAATAGGCATCCATGAAAAACCTTTAACATGAAACTGAGGGGACTGAATGTTTTTTGACTTTGCCAAATTTTATCAATCGGATTGTCTCAAAAAAGTAACGCTTGTGGATGTTTGTGTACATATAATATATATATATATACAGGGTGGCCATAATTAAACTGCAAGTGTTCAAGGGGTGCTGGAGAGAAAACTACAGAGAATATTCCAGTAAAATTTGGTATCTACACGTTTCAGAACATGCGCAAGTCAAATATGCAAAAAAAAAAAAAAAAAAAAAATGTCATTTTCACCCAATAGATGCTGCTGTACCATATTTCAAAGCTCACCGGTGGCATATACAACTTCCAAAACCGATAGACAGAGCATAGTGACATTCTGAGAGGCATATAAACAATATAAAACATCTATAAAACTTTTACAGTTTATCAAAATTCCATACAATTCGCTTTAGTAATTAAATTTTTACAGTAACATGTAATCAAAAATTAACATAAATTAAACAATTCATAAGATGCTTTGGAAAATAACTAAACCATTATTTATTCTCATTGACACTCATTGGACCTCTTCTTAATCGTTTCATATGGCGGTATTCTTTCAGAGTAGCTGAATAGTTGCTACCATTCTGATAGAATATCTTCACTAACAATGCACGTTCCTTCTTATTCAGAGTCATGATTGACTATTACTCAATGTGGTCTTGTTTTTACACTGTTTGATGCGCTTAAAATTTGCATATATGACTTCCATAAGCATTGAAACATAATATAGCGCCATCTATCGGGTGAAAATGGTGATTTTTTTCATTGCATATTTGACTTGTGCATGTCCTGAAATGTGCAGATACCAAGTTTCACTGGAATATTCCTGGTATTTTTCTCTCCAGCACCCCTTGAACACTTGCAGTTTAATTATGGCCACCCTGTACATATACTTATATACAAATAAGTAATAGAATGATTAACTGTAGTATTCCAAAACCATACATCACTCTAAGCAACCACATATGGTAGGTACTCTGCTCAATTAGTAAGAAAATATTTTTTTTTAATTAAATGTAGAGAACATAGTAGGGTAGGATTTTGCACCTGCATAAAAGGCAGCACATAAAGGATTTTTAATCATCCAAAAGTTCATACATTTAGGCATTTGGTGAAAATAGCAACACAGTTTGCTGAACTTATTTCTATGAAATTCAATGTGATATGTCAATAATCAAATCCAAATGTCTGCAAGACATTTGAGAGCTTGAACCTGGTCAATGAGTTAATACTGTTTACTAAGATAATGGGAATATCAAGAAGTGACATCTTGCAATTTAAAAAGGTTGCTGAAGGTGGAAATGCTATGTGAAAGCATGATGGTAGTTGTGGAAGGAAAATCACATTTCAAGAGGATTGATATGTATATTCCTATCGGTGAAAAGGAACAGGAATCTCAGTCTTGGTAATATATATAATAAAGATTTTGCTTTTACTGCTACACATATCACTGCCAAAACCAATTTCTCAATGATTAAATCCAGCTTGGATGCACAGAAGCTTGTTTAAAGCATCTCATTTAAACCAATCCATTATTTTTCAGATTGTGTCTATATAAGAAAACATTGTTTAGGTCAGCAGTCATGGTCCAAAGTCATGTTTTCTGACAAATCCCACTTCAATATGAAAAGAGATTTAGTGCTCAGCATGAGAGAAAACCTCTCATGCTGAGCACTATCAGCACATGTAGCAGAGAGAGATTTCCTCATTTATATGGAAGTCAGCATACAAAGAGCATGCTATGGTATATGAACAAGGAGATTGCGTATATACACTTTGAGTATGGAATAATTGAGGATAATAGAAGAACCAATGAATAAATTTATCGAAAACACTTCCCAGGCAGACATCAACAAGACAGTTTTGCTGCAGATCAATCGTGGACAGAGAGAAATGGGGGAAGGAAAGTCATATCAAATATCATATGGAACGGCAACATGAGGTATGCAAATGGATGAAAATTCTTTCTTTTCTCCAGCATGGAAACAAAGAATGCAAGGGGTGTTCAGCTGTGCCATTTGTAGCACATGGTGTCATTTAGCAGTATTTGCATATCTTACAGCATAATTAGAGCCATTTTGCCAATAACGTCATTGCGACATCTGTTTGCCAAGCTGATGGAGACATTCACTACCAATTCATATTTTTCTTCCATTTTTGGCAATTTGCAAAAATCTGCTGCTTTGTTTATTTTGCAGAGCAGTAGTTTCTTCTTTCTTTATATTTTGAAGATCGAAGAATTACAATAATCTTTCATCCAACTTTTTTGGCGACAACAGAAAAAATATTGAAAATATTATGCTGTATCATCGTCCTAATTTCAGTCTATTTCATCCACCTTGATAATGAATATTTTTTTCTTTAGCCTTTTTTTCATCAAATATGTAATGTTGTAATTAGTAAATACTTGCTGTTAGTTAAAATTTTTTATTTGGGAATACCTTATTCCCCCATACATGATATATATTTCGGTTACACACATAACCATCATCAGTCGTTTCTGGATCTCACACTAATGGCGGCTTCCTTTTTTATCTCTTCGTTCTTCTTCTTGAAAGTTCGATGAATGACGTCATCCCATGATTGGTCGATTGTATGAAGCGCATCGTTGATGCTGCCATCTGTCGTCATCATTTCTAAGCTCTCACGAATGTAGGCATATATACTATTTTTAAAGTTGGCTATTTTTTTAATATTTTTAAAATCAATGGTAATGGGCTCTTTCAAAGCAAAACGGGCCAGAGCGGTACTTTGTTTCTGGAGGTTAATGTCTTGAAAATGTTCGTTTTTTCGCTCTTTAATTTTCCTTTTTGTAACGCTGATGTAGCAATTTTCTTTATTAGTATCGTTTGACATAAAATTAATTTTATAGATCCCTGCGGTTTCGATGGGGTTGATTGGGTCTTTTTCCGATCTAATGCGCTGAAAAATTGTTTTATTAGGTTTAGTTGGAATACGGAAGTTCTTTTTACTGGCGATATTAGAAAGTTTATTGACTATCCCTCGGCTAAAGGGGATAGCGGTAGTAAAACGTGGTTTATCTTTTTGACGGTTGTCTATAACATTTAATTTACGTTGCCTAGCTTTGAAAACTTTGTCGAAAATTTCTCGAGGGTAGTGGGCGTCTTGACATTGTTTCCTTATGAAAGCAATTTCTTTTTGAAGGAGGTCGTTGTTAGAACACACTTTGAAAGCGCGGTCGATATAGGAACGAATAGCAGCAATTTTATAGTTGAAAGGGGTTTTAGATTTAAAATTTACTATATTAGTATTACAAGTACGTTTTCGAAAAATGGTGGTCTCAATGAGATTATTGTTTCTGGTTATGTTCACATCTAAGTAATTGAGGCTATTATTGATTTCTTTTTCGTAGGTAAATTTAATGTTCGGGTCTATGGCATTAAGTTGATTGATCAAATTATTTTCTTCATTATTGTGGGTGGTAAGGATAGCGAAGATATCGTCGACATAGCGAAGCCAAAGTTTGATTGTACTATTGTGTGTCTGTTTAATCTGTTCTTCAAGGATTCTCATTTTCCAGTCTGCAATTATTCCGGATATGGG
This sequence comes from Cheiracanthium punctorium, assembly GCA_038373885.1. NCBI lineage: Eukaryota > Metazoa > Arthropoda > Arachnida > Araneae > Cheiracanthiidae > Cheiracanthium > Cheiracanthium punctorium. The sequence continues at coordinate 80,490 of JAWZYV010012138.1, read as the reverse complement.
GGAGCCCATGGGGACTCCTTTTATTTGTTTGTAGAAGTGATTATTATATTGAAAATATGAATTATTTAAAATTAGATTTATTGCACTAGTTAGGGTGTTAATTATGTCTATATCTTTAAAACTACTTTGAATTTGTTTGTTAATAATTTGGTTCATTTCCTTAATATCTATTGACGGATATAGATTTACAACATCGAAATTTACCATAATATCGTCTTCATTAAGTTTATAATCGCGGATGTTTTTAATGAAATCGTCGGTGGAAGTTAGAGTGCTGTTAGAGGGGGGTATAATTTCTTGCAATATATCCTTCATATATTTTTCAAGAGTGTAGGTGGGGCCTTCACATTTGTTCACGATTGGGCGAAGGGAGGGGGGATTTTTATGATCTTTAAATTTAGCGAAAATCTGTGGGGCGAAATTAGCGGTATTGTTATAGTTCGGACCTTTCTGATCCGGCCAGGTACCATTTTTTATTAAAGTTTTTAGTTTATTATTGATTTTCGTGGTGGGGTCTTTGGGAAGATATAAAACGTTTAGACTATTGATGGTTTGTTCCATTTTTTAATAGTAATCTTTTTTTATCTAGAATAACAATCTTTCCTGTCTTGTCAGAGCTTAAGCAAACGATCTTGTTATTTTTCTTTAGGTTGCTGAGGCATTTACGGTCTTCATGATCTTTAACAGTAGTTTTAAGTTTTTTATTCATTTCTTGTTGGGCATGCATACGGATAGCTTGTTTATCTGAGGGGGGTAATGAGATAATGGCGGCCTCAATGCTCGCAATGGTATCATTGATATCTATTTTGTCATCAAGAATGAATTTGGGACCGAGGTTTAGAGTGGCTTTTTGCTGTTGAGTAAGAGTTATGGAGGATAGATTAATGAATTGATCTTCTTTGTTAGTTTGACCTTGTTTATAGCATTTATTATTTCTCATCCAAAAGTTAAGTTTTTAAAGTTTTTTATAGTGGTTATTGTGGTAAATCTCTTTTTCTTTCTTGCAAAAATTGTTTATTTTATTGACTTTTAAACGGTAATCATCCGGAGAGCACATGGTTTGAAGTTTGTGGTTGTAAAATTTTTCTTCTTTCGTTAATTTAGCTATATATTTAAATTTGTTCCTAATGTATTTTTTAAGTAAGAATAGCTCAAAATTTTTTATATCATAAAAGAATTCATTAAGAAGGAAACTATTTTTAATTTTCATGAATTTAGGGGTAATTTTAAAATGTACACAGTCTTTTAAAAAATTGATATGCTGAAATTCTCTAACTTTTTTCTTGGAAAAACATCTTAACATACTGTATATATGCTCCACATTCGGAGGCTCAACCGTAACAGGCGTCATGAGATGAATAAAAGCTTGAATGGTGGCACAAAAACTTGAAAGCACGTAGATGAAGACCAAAAGTGTAGAGTTGAAAATGTTCGTTTTTTCGCTCTTTAATTTTCCTTTTTGTAACGCCGATGTAGCAATTTTCTTTATTAGTATCGTTTGACATAAAATTAATTTTATAGATCCCTGCGGTTTCGATGGGGTTGATTGGGTCTTTTTCTGATCTAATGCGCTGAAAAATTGTTTTATTAGGTGAGATGGTGCGACTGATGATGGTTATGTGTGTAACCGAAATATATATCATGTACGGGGGAATAAGGTATTCCCAAATAAAAAATTTTAACTAATTAATCCGCCGTATTAAATAATGTTTTATATGTTTTTATTACTTGCTGTTAATAGTAGAAATTAACTCCTACTTCTAATTTATTTATTTTTAAAACTTTTTTCCTCTTAGGAAAAATAGTTAAAAAAATAAACCTTAATTAATTAGGGCACAGGCTCTAATATGAATGACAATGAATATTTGAGGTAAAAGAAAGAGTAGGGGAAGAAAAAGCATTTCCAGGAGAATATAATAGAGGGCTTCAATTGGTTAGGTCCACAACTCTGTTAGACACATCCTCATGAAATGTTGTTTGTATGGGTTATATTACAAATGTTATTTGTAACTAATGGTCTGGCACTGAAGACATTTGAAAATGAGAGAAATTTTAGTTCTGTTCGGAAAACTTAAGGATTTTTTTTTTAATTCTTGCAAACAATGTGTTGCTAAATCTGTCTTTAAACCACTCTACTCCTACAACTTTTGCTTTACAGCAGCACTCCTTTTGCTGAGTTTTCTTTTGAGCACATGTTCTTCTAATAATCATGTGGGCTTGAGAAAAAGTTGTGTTTCGAGTGCAATGTGCCAATTATTTTAGAAAATTTAAAAATGCATTACCTGTGATTTCATCAAAAGAAATCCGTTAAACACAGATCAATTAAGGAAAAAATCATTTCCAGTTTCTAAACATTATCTAACAGAACATCTAAAAGAAAAAAAATATGCTATCTAAATATTGCAACCAATGCTCAAAGCTGCAATTATTTATGTTAATGAAATACAATTGAACACAAAACTCCAAATTAGGCTACTTAGGAGTGCTGCTGGCTCAGTTTTTGCTAATGAATGACAATGCTCAACCACATCGAACATATGTGGTTTCAGAATATTTGCAAACAAAAGATGTTACTCAAAAGGATAGCCTTACTCATCTGACTTGAACCCAACTGTGGATGTGTGGGATGCCTTAGGGCACCAAATATTTTACCGGATCTTCCAGAAGCTGAAAAATGCACTTTTAGAAGAGTGGTATGCAATTCTACAAAGACTTGATTAACACTTTTATGCAACTCTATGAAATCAAGATGTGAAGTATGCAAATGCATATCTGTTCAAGGTGACCATGCTGTATTAAAGAAAAAATTTTTTGCAAGTGACTTATTTTTTCCAACATTTTCTGTAAATTTAGTTTAAATTTTAATAATTTGAAAATAATCAACTTTCAAACATTGTAATTTATGTCAACTAATGTTTTTGTACAAATTTCTATTAATAATTTTTCATTAAGTATCAATTATGTTTTATTTCTGTCATTATCCTTTAATTTTTAATTTTTATCCTTTAAGACCAACATTATATATATAAACGTACACCTACATACTGCATGTGTGAGTACTTCTTGGAGAACACTTTTGATCAGCTGAGGGAGTATTGCAGAACATTGGAAAATATTCTGCTGCGGGACATATAGGTTACAATATCATATAAGACTTACATCAATCTTATCCTGATCACTCTGAGAACGATCTGGTGAAGCCTCTTTGTCAGACGCAGACTGAGACTTCTCTTCTTTATTTTGGCTGTTCTTAGCCTCACCTTTAATGGTGGTTTTAGTAGAATCTATTGAAAGATAAGAATCAGAGTTTTAAGTACCATTCAAAAATTTATAAACATTTAACTTAAAATCAAAAGTTTGATTATTTTATTAAAAATTTCTCAGTAAAATAGTAAAAAGTAACATGCTATATAACAGAAAATTAAGACTTTTTTAAGCTGAGTGTAAGACATTATTCAATTATATTTTTTACAGTTATAAGTATTTTAAACAGAGAAATGGTAATATTCAAAATTATAGGATTAAAATAGAAGAAAACATAAGAAAAAATTGTAAGGTTGACAGTTGATGACAGACTAGTTTACAAAAAATGAGTTACCTGAAGTTAAATTTGTCATTTACTGGACTTAAAGTCCAAAAATTTCACATATTTCAAACTAAAATAAATATGTTTAGCACTAGTGGCATAGTCAGATTAGGGGGGAAGGAGGTTAGAACACCTCCTAAAACTTTTTAAAAGGGACCCTATTATTAGCAATGAGAAAAGGGCTCTAATCATGATAAGAATAGGACCCTTTTTAAAATTAATTAGGGAGATTATGGCCCTTAAAACCATCCTCTTTCTATGCTACTGTTTAGTAGTCATATACAGGATGCACATAATTAAACTTCTTCCATAAACAAGGTTCTACAACTAAAACAGGTGAATGCATTGTATCAAATTTGGTATACAGGAGATGTGGTCAAGGAATTTAAAATAAATAAATAAGTGTCCACTAGATGGCACTTTGCCTGAAAAAATAGCAAATTCAAAATTGTAAATGGCTAATTCAAAAAGTACAAACATTTTCAACATTTATTCAACAGTTTTTAAGCATTTATTAGCTAATTTGGGTCAATTTTTTGAACTGATTTCACTATGCAAAGTGCCACCAGTGGGCATTTTTTGAACAAATATTTTTTTTTTATCTTCCTTGGGTGCATCTTACGTACAGTCCACATTCCAAATTTAGTGGCAATTTGCTTACTCAATTCAGCTTAGAATACTGCTATTTTTATGAGAAGTTTAATTATAACGATACGGTACATAGACAATGAAAATGAATAAAATGGCATGACAGAATTATAAAGAAATTTTCTCCAGAAAACTTTATTTTTTATTATACAATTTCAAAAACAATATTTCATATATATCACAGAAGATAAAATCAATATTTTTATACATAAAAAAAAAAAAAAAAAATTACTATATGAAAATTCTCCAGCTTAACCAAATAGAACAAATTTTGCAAAATACATAACCAGTATTTTCCTGTGCTCAGTGAAAAGTTATAAATCAGGATGGTCACAAAAATTCTAAATTAGAACATCTTAATAATATTTCTCTGTATGAATAAAAATATCCTTAATATCAGAGATTTCTCTAACACTTTTAGAATACACCTTATAATAATTATGCAAAAGAGCAGTGATACTATGAAGATCTACACCTTTCACACGAGAAAAATTCTACTTCTATACAGTGGCACACTGCAGAAACCCAGTGGCGCAGAGAGGGAGGGGAAGCAGGGGAAAAATCCCCAGGGCCTCAGCTTGTGAAGGGGCCCCAATTTTGCTGTTTATATGATATTGCCTGTTGTCAATTTTGTAAAAAAAAAAAAAAAAGTCCAAATTCAAATTATATCCCCGAATGTTTCAAATTAATTTTTGAATGAAATTACAAAAAGCCAGATAGAGCATAAACCACCCACTTGACAAAAACAAGGAGTGTTAGTGATTGAGTCTTCTTTTGCAAGAAAAGTAGACATTGAAGGTATTATTCAACGGTTTGCCATGACTAAAAGTAGAAAAGATTTATTTAACAAGAAATCAGTTTTTTTCCGAGGCACAAAGTTAAATAGTGGAAGAAAGGGTATAGCCAGAGGAGAGACTATAGGCCTACCCAACCTCCGAAATTTTGAATTTTCCTTAACAAAATGTTAACGATCAAGACTTTCTATGAGAAATTCTGAAATTTCCACTTTTTTGGTCATCTGAAATTTTTTTGGCTGCCTGCTTGCATGGAAGTATGAATAAAAATAATATTTTTTCCAATACTGAGGAAACATGCCATGCAAAAATGTTAACGTTTCAAATACAGTTTCTCTATGGAGGTGACGAAACCTTCAAAACAAAATGATGGTATTTTTTAGAGCATGGATGTTTATTAAAGTATAATGCTCTTTTAAATTAATAATTTTAATTCTATTAATTATTTTCCAATTACTTTTAATTTAAAGTTTCTTTAAATGATTAATAATTTTAATAAGGAATAAATGATTGATCTATTACGACATCAAAAGGATTTCTGGATAGCAAAGGGACCCCAAAGATTTTATCCCCGGGGCCCCGACTTGGCTCTCTGCGCCTCTGCAGAAACCTACCTCCTCTCTCTATTTGATTGTATGTATATATGTTCCACTCAGGATTAGAAATTGGGAAGAAAAGTCTAGGCATCAATGGAACATAACTATCTGTTTTCAGTTGCCAAACTATTCCACATAGGTGCAGTTTCGAAAAATTTTGGTTTGTTTATGTGTATAAACTACAAAAAGGTGTTAATATATCCGTAAAAGATCAAATAATCGTAAAAAGCATTTTAATCAATTACATTTATTTGAAAAGTTTGATTTCTTTCATGTTGCTTTATGAGAGGGCGAGGGCAGTTTTAATTGATCATATTTTTATAAAGGAGCTCTTGTAATCAGTGGTATTTTTGAAGGGGCCCATTTTAATCAATTTTATTCTTGTGATGGGCCACAAAATGGGCTAAATGTGGTCTGCATATACTTGTAGGAGAAAACAAATGGTGAGTGTTGACAAAAAACTATAAAATGTCAAACAGCAAGGTGCGGGAAAAGGCTGCCAGGTACTTTGCTTGGCTCTGTGGGTAATGGTGCAGTATCAGGAAATAAGTTAGGCGTCAAAAATGACAACTGAACTCAAAATGAGCTCTGAAATCTTCATCATCAAAACAAAATTTATAGTTGCAAAATATGACTAATGACCACTAATTTCAAACCCTGGTTCCACTATAGGGCAAAGTACACAGATGCACTTGAAATATTTTTATTACATTACAATGCACAAACTGGGGCAACCTTTACTTGGCAGCTGATATAAACAAAAACAGTTGTTTTTTTTCGGAGGGGGGAGGATGCTCCACAGTTTTTATACTGAGGAGAAGAGAAGAGAATTGTAGAAATGACAGCCAATTATTAAAATTGAAAATGGCTACCTAATGGACGTATCATGCATTGCACATGTTAAGAAAAATTATTAAATTATAAAAAAGCAGAAAAGATGAGGAAAATAATTTAATGTAAAAAGGCTAATAGTACAGTTTACAAAGTAACAAAAGATAAAGAGAGGGTTTTAAGTTTAGTCTAAGAGAGGATAAAGGTTTCTTAAAGGGCAGTACATTGGCTATTACATAAATTGGACGTCACAAACAGCCTTGTACTACTTCCTGTTCTTTGGGGTTTATTTATTTATTTGTTTGTTTATTTTCCAGGAGAGGGTAGCTTGCATCACTGAATGTGTCACTTAGAGTTACATATGTCCTTCCTAGAATTTCCCGCCACAATTTGTAACCTCATCAGAAGGTGAAGGACTACTGAATATTGGCACCCCTCGGAAACTGCTAGCGACCGCCGAGAGGACTTTCAGAACTACAGATTTAACATGCACGTACACTGCATGTACACGGTGGTCTTTAGTGGTATGCCGGTATCAAACCCACAACCTTCCGTTTATGAGTTCAACGTCTTAACTACTGGGCTATCACGGACCACTGTTCTTTGGGGTTGTAAAATTTCTCAAGCTCTGTTTTTTCCCCCTTTAGATAAAAAGTTCTGAACTCAATTTTTTTAAATGCAACCTTTGGGGGCCTTCTTCAGCTTGAGAGCCCTTGCATTACAGGGGCTTACTGCATGCCTCTGTTTCGATATCACTATTTTAGGCTTTGATTTATCAGAAAAAAGCTACTTCTTTTAGATCGTGGAAACAGACAATTTTATCATTTTTAAGCAGAAAAATGCTTATGTGAAATCTTGATAGTTCTTTATAGCTGCTTCAAAACTTTAAAAAATGTGTTGAAGTAAAAAAAAGTTTCATTTTTATGCAGGTACATTTTTTATAATTATATTTAAAATCAAGTTATCAAATACTAGGTACTCTCACTCCTTAATTTTGTTTTGAACATATTATGTAGGGGAGAGGGGGGCCACAGTGGGGCAATTTTTACTTGTTTTGTAATAACTTTTTTCTTTTAATTAAAACTAAAATTTAAGTGCAGAACAACATTTTGACAACTCTTAACTTTCATTGTAATTTTTTTTTCAGAATTTATCCTTATTTTATTCTTTGAAAAGAAGTTAATTTTTAAAATGTACTGAAGTTGTCACATTGTGACCCATTGCGCGGCACAATGGGACAGGGATTGGGGGACAGTGGAACAATGAGTAAGACATACGAAATCAGATGTATTATGCAACGCATTACTATTACTATAATTAAATACAGGTTGAGATAGTCAACAAAGAAGATACGACAGCAGTTTTTCAATGACAAGCCTTAAAAATAGTTATAATGATGAAACACATTTAAAAGTTGCAAAATTCTTTCATTAACAATGTTTGATGAATTGAAAATAGTAAAATAACATCAAATTAAACAGTAAATGGTAACAAAATGTTTGCAAAAGTTCATTTTATCATTGAATAAGATTGAAAGTCTACAGGAAATGATAATTGTGTCATTGTTCTTTATGTACCTGCACAAGGTATAGATTTACACTACGGACTTGCATATAGGACGATCATCGACACATTCTAAAAGAGCTAAATAAAATTTGCCTGTAAGTTGGCACTGTACATTATAATCATTGAGTTTACGTTGTAAATGACCACATTAGTTTTACTTTTAGGACATAAAACTGTTTGGTCGTTTATTCATGCATAACAACATTCTAATAATTTGAAATAGGAAATTTAATTTTACGACAAATGGGGATTTTTTACCCATCACTAATTATATAATTAATATGATAAGGAAGTAGATCATAAGGAATTATTTTATATCAGAAAGGTATTTTAATTAGTGATGCAATGGATACCAATTTGGCCGGATACCGGATACTAAATATCTGGCCAAACCTTCAACCGGATATTCGGCAGCAGTATGTATGTATTCTTTTTCTGTTTCATTTTCAGTAGTTTTCTTAGGCCATTCAGCTATTAATTTTTTCTTTAAATTTTCTCATTAGTTTCAAATCATTTGATTCCAAAATCAGAAATATTTTGGGATTGTTTCCATGAAATTAGTACCAGTTAAACTGCAATTAAAGCTGATACAAATAACAGTGTCATGGATGAGTTAGATAAATATCTTACAAAATCAGTTTTTGACATTCAACTGTTGGAAAATCAATGTAATCAATTTCCTTACTTTATCAAAATTAGGGAAAAAACAATTTTATCTCCATCTAGAAGTACAACAGCAAGTACACTATTCTCATAAGCAGGGTTAAGTTATGGGGAAGTAACCTAATTCTTACAAAGATTGAAAAACTGTGTTTTTGCACAATAGTTTCTCCAGTAATAATTTCCACTGAAGTCTGGTGGTGTAACAGCTAGCGCTTTGTGCTGCCATGCCCGAGGTTAGGGGTTTGATTTCCGGGCTGTGCAAGGTTCACTCAGCCTTTCATCCCCTGAGTGGATTGATAAAATGAGGACCAAGCTTGCTTGGGAGTTAAATACTGAGGGCTTCGTGTTAAGCTGACCACCTGGCCAAGGCACATGCATCCGCACCCCGGAGCCCATGGTTGCGAAGATGTGTTAGGGCAGCGCAGGCCTTGGCCTGCATGTGGGCTGTTGTGCCAATGTTTAACTTTTAATAATTTCCTCTAATCTTAAAAGATAGAGAGTACTTAATTTTTTTTCCCATTTTCTATACATGATAAAAATATATTCTATAAGTATTGAAAACAAAATATTTTCACAAAATGGTTACCCTCCTAATATTTTCACAAAAGTTTTTTTCTCATTTTTTATTATTGCAGCTTTTAGAATTTATTCATTTATTTTGTTTATTTATGTTTCTTCCCTGTATATAATTTTAGGCCGGATATACTATTGGATGTTTGTAATATCCGGCTACTACCAATTACCCGGCATATTGGCTGGATGCAGTATGTTTGCGAGATATCCGTTGCATCTCTAATTTTAATTATCTTTAACTTAAGATATTTTGTAATATTTATAGAATTCACCACAAATTTTTAAGTTTTAGCCCGTGAAAATAAATCTTTAGATTGCATCATGATTCACTGCTAGAGGGTGCTTATGTAGTTAATTATTAAAGGTAGTTGAGTATTTTCCTTTGAGAGGCTGACACAATAACATCCGTCTGCCAACAGTCGATGATTGTTCTATATGCTAGTGTGATTTACACACATCACGGTGCTGTCCCACTGTATTCCAATTAGGATGGCCTATCTGTACCTCACAGTTTTTTAAATAATAAACTCAAAAGTTGAACAAAATTTATCAATAGAATAAAGATCCTTATATGCATGCAATTAAGAGAGTTTAAACTTAAAACAAAGATATTGATTATTAGATAGTAATTTACTGCTCAAATTCAAAAAGTAAAACTTATTTGATTTTTTCCAACAGTGATAGTAGGAACAAAAGTGGCTGTAACTTTCATACAAGATGAAATGTGACAGTGACTAGTTTCCACAATGTTGCCAAACAGGTTAACTATATTATAGATTTTTTTTTTTTTTTTTAGATTTCGAATCATAGAAAAATATCTATTGTCCCACTGTGCCCTCCTCTCCTCTACATGTATATATATATAGATATCTTTACAGTGCGTTATAGATTATAGTCATGAATGTCAGTTAATGATGTAACATAAAAGTGCGAGGTAAGAGGAAATATCGTTTAGTGCGGACTAGACTCGCACAAAAAATACTTCTCTCTCTCTCTCTCTCTCACACACACATACACACACACTAGATTACCAAAAGTAGTAAATAACGTAAATTAAAAATGACCCAATAAACTTTTCACCAGGGGTGTAGGCAGGGGGGGGGGGGTATTGGGATATATCCCCCCCCCCAAAAATTTTTGGATTAGTGATGAAATTCCGTCTATTTAAGCACATATAAGTTCATATCCCCCCCGAAAAATTTTCCAGGCGCATATCCCCCCCCCCCCCCCCGAAAAATTTTCCTGGCTATGTGCCTGCTTTTCATATATTTTGATTAATGATTGTTTGATTCACAAATGAATTTTCCTGACATTTTCATTTCTTCCAGGTCTGTGACAACCGTGATGAATATAACATTAATTGAACAACAAAAACAAGAAAGTAGATATCAATCAAATACTTACCATTTTTACTATCAGCAGCTACACCCCTTTTTTTACGCGACTAGAAAAAAGAAAGAAACAGAATCAGTAATTGAACAGATATTGACAAGCACTTAACAAACTGAGGAGACCAAAATACCTTTTCACTAAGAAGATTTAGTATGATTTTTTAAAAAAATAACACTTGTTGTTGGTATATAGAGGGTACCCATAAAAGATAGTAATGGGCTTTAGTTCTTAATCTATTAAAGATAAGTGGACTATGTAAATTGAAAAATTTTTCAAAATAAGGTTGGAAATAATTTTCCGTTGAGAAAAATTCATCTCATTAATTTTCAAAAAATTGCACTTTTTTTAATTTGTATACGATTCCTGTACAAAAAAAATTCCCATTCGTAAAATGTGCCCCATACACTAATATGTTGATATACAAAATTTTAGCCTTTCATCTTAAACCGTCTCCGAGATATTTTTAAATAAAGGTGATCTGGGGCTATACATGAATTTGAACATAAACGCTTGTTGCTAGAGTGGAAAAAATGATTTTCTTTCGTAATTTCTGTATGACCTCTGAAGTGCAATCATCGGGCAGGATTTTTTCCATTTGATTTAATTACTGATTTATTTTTTATTTTTTTAATGTCTCACTTTTACTTTGGTTCTGCCATTTATATATATTTTGGATATTACGGTCAATCACAATCAGTCCCGATGTGAATGGAATAAGATTTGTAGAACAAGAGAAACATATAGGTTGCAGAGCTATAAAAAACTCACATAATTCCTATCCTGATTACTCTGATTATGATCTGAGGAAGTCTCTTTATCAGAGGGAGACTGAGACTTCGGTTCTGTTTTTGGGCTGCTTTTAGGCTCAGCTTCTTTCACTACAGATGTCTTGGTGGAATCTATTAAAAGATAAAATCATTTTAAGATTTAAATTTTTACTACCACACAAAAAATTCACAATGTATGTACTGAATTAGAAAAATTCTAATTTAGTGTAATACTAAACTAATAAGTAACACACTACATGATAGAAAATCATGATGTTTTTAAACTAAGTGTAGGATATTCAATTTTTATTATTATTATTATGATGATCACAAGGTTCAGTGCAACTCCTAGCACCAAAATTTGTGAAAAAATGACTTGATATATTTTTTTAAAGTGGGTATAAGTTCAATTATTATCCACACAAATTAAAATAACAATATAAAAAACAAGAATAACAATAAAATTTATATAACACAATCTATTAACTGGATCATTTACTACATTAATATACAGGGTATATTAAAAGGTTCATTACAAGGTTCTTAAAAATTTATCTACCATGCCTCAAAGTTTGCCAGCTTATGAAAGCTCACAGCATTTTTTCCCCTGTTAGCTGAAGTATCTAGTTTTACATTTGTTTCTCCTTTAATGCCTGCCTGCATTCTTCATTGGACAACTTTTCCTTTAGGGAATCTTCTACTGATATTGATTTAGATTTCTTTTATTATTTTTTTTATCTAGTTCCTTTAACCTGTTTCGCTCATGTAAATAATTTCCGTAACTCTCATTGGCATCACGAGCAAGGGAAAATTCGTTGGTTATGAGAAGCAGTTTTAGTTTGTTATCACGACACTTTATTCATTATTGAGTTTAATGATCTCTCGGAGATATAAGCTCTGTCCGTCACAACGGACCAGATAAAGGAAAATCTCCTTTCTTTATATGCATTCCCACGTAATGAACTAAGGCTGCTTTCACAACAAATGCTTTCAACTCAACAATGAGTATATGCACTTACCAAATGCATTTTTAAGTGAAATTACACTGCTACAGCATAAATGAATTTGATCAATTAGCTGACTACATTGCCTGCTTGCAAACATTGTGATTCATCAAGTAGGACATCAGTTTGATGTGCTTTTACCACAGCAGGGATGAGAATGCAAAAATAGGGAAAAGAGTAATAGTGTGTGCACTTATATTTAACCACTGATAAATTACATGGTGTACCAAGCAATTTCTATGATTAAATTTCAATCACAAACAAACTGACTCTTATAGTGAAAAAAAAATACCTATGTACTTATCTATAAATAAATGTTTAATAATCAGTTTTAGATACAGCACATTCAATAAAGGAAAATAGGCTACCATTATTTTGAAAGATTATCTTCATTATGTAGTATTTTATGATATTGCTTTTTTTTTTTTTTTTTTTTTTTTTTTTTTTTAATCTTATCAGAAATGGAGTGAAAATATTTTCTCAATCCCATATTCAGTGTCAAATAGGGTGAGCTGGGGTAAGTGCATTACATAAAATTGATAGCTCAGCTTTGATCAAGTCTGAGCACATCATTTTTAATAGGGCAAACTTAAAATTTTTATCATGCAATTTTAAGGGTGTTCTTCATTGACCCCAAAATTTTCATACAACTACAATAAATTTTTCATATTGAAAAAATTTTTTCAGTTTTCCCTACCGACTGTCATCTAGTGGGGTAAGTGCATTTTCAGCTTATATATCTTATAATGGGTGTAGTAGAAACAGTGGCGTATGCAGGATTTCTTTTCAGGCGGGGCCTAAGGTGTAGGAAGATATTTGCGCAAAGCAGAGCCAGTCCTAGGGTGGAGCTAACGGAGCGACTGCACCGAGTGTCATCTCTATGAGGTGCAAAAATACCTTACTTTATAATATGCACAGGTATATTTGAGTATCCATATATTGTTGAAGTTTTCGTTTTCATCCGTTTGAAAACTTTTATAGCTACATGTGAGTGTGGGGGAGGCAGCGCATTTTTGTATTTTGCATCACTTAGAAAAGTAGCTCAGACCGGCATTGGTGCAAAGCCAGCATAAAATAAATATTTTATACATTAAAATACACACACACACACACACAAAAAGCCCTTGTGTTTGACCAAAATAAAGTAAAACACTTAGTCAAAAACATACGCATGTAGCTTTACCATAAACCAAAACAATGTATATAATTTAAGTCATTATCTTAGATTACATACAGCATTATGCTTGGGACTCTTGGCAAAATATTAGAAAGTGAAATTACATGCACAACTGACTTAATGCCAGTGTCAGAATAACTATCGGGGTGGAGAAAGGATCACGATCAGAGAATGTACCAGACTATTTGCATAATATCGTATTTATGACAGAGTTTGAAATAAGAGCTTCCTTACTGTATACATACTTATCACACTTCCCACAAACCAAGAAGACTTTAAGAAAGAAAGATAAGAGTATTTTTTGCATGGTATCTCTGAAAAGAGTTCTAAAATTCCCATCATTGTGCTCAGGTTCTAGGGAAACTTGGCCGAAATCTTCATGACCACATAGTGGTATTTGTTGCCTTCCACACAATATCAAGGTTTTTATAATTGGGATTAGTTTTGTCTGTTGTTCAGAGCATTTTCTTTTCTTTTATTGTCCAGTTAAAGAATAACCAAATCTGCCTTCTGGTCAACAATATCAGAAATATTCTTGGCTCTTAAAATGATGCATTTATGATAATGTATTAATTCATGGGATCTGAAAATTTCCAAAGCATCTTCTAAATTTTGACAAGGTTTCTGTCACAAGCCCATCAAGAGATTGGTTGCTATCTTTACAGGAAACGAAATCAGTTGGAGTAAACAAAGCGCAATATTTGCAATAAGTGCCGTTTTCAGTTTTTGAATAGGCTAGCCAAAAAAAGATTTGGAGTGATGATATCTGAAATCGTCGATTTTTACATCCAAGTTTTTGTTTAGGAAAAGTGTAATTTGCAGAAGGAATCCAAGTATCTTGCAATACTTGTACTCTCACAGAGTCAGACATGGATTTCATTGCGGGAGTAGCAAAGAGTGAAATATCATTGCCAAACATCTCAGAAAATTCTGTTGTTTGGGTATCAGGCACTCCAAATGTCGCTGTTTCAACAAGAGACTTGCATTTAGTCGCGGGGATAGGCGTGGGCGATGTGGACGACTGCCCACAGCCTCGCACTTCCAAGGGCTTCGGAAATTTTGTCTGGTTACGGGCTTGTATCTCAGACATAGTTACTGTATATTTAAGGGTGCAGTTTAAAGAAATAAACCTCACTCACGGTCGTTTCACACATATTAAAATAAATTTGAACTATAAAAATTCAGAATGAGTCTTCATAAGCTGCATTACACACTATAATAGATGAAAAAACTCTGCCTTTTATGAAACATTTAGAAAAAATTCTTAATCATGCGACTGTACAGCAAAATTTTTCAAAAAAAAAAAAGCACATTTTGCTAAATGTTCGATATTTAGTAGTACTTTACTTTAGCAATTGCAATTGCTCAAGCCCCCTGGGCCCACCCCTTGCATATGCCACTGAGTAAAAATATGGTGGGGTAGAGTATATAGAACTTTTTGAGAGCTTTTTAACACTTTTTACAGAACTGAATTATCTCTCATAGTTTTTGTGATACGAACTTTATTATGTGGCAAGAAAACTCTATCGATGCTTAGAAACATTATTTTCATCTTACTTAATAAATTGGGTACTCCAAGTGGTGTTAATGAGTATTTATATAAAGACAAGATTTTTCTCACAAACCTTACTACTAAGTCATCAGTGTTAATGGATTGAATTATCCTTATAAAATGTTTTACTGATAAAACAAACAAGCAGCAACATATTTTTAGGCATAAAATTTACTTGGTGGGGCAGGTGAACATTTGGTGTATGCACTTGTTCTGTACCTACAAATACCGGGGACAAGTGCAGAATGTCCTTTTTTAAAAAACAAATAGTAGATGTAAGCAAAATAAAAATATGACTGAAAAGTACACATAAAAATGTAAACAAGCCAATGAAATAAAAAAATAATAATTCACTTTTTTAAAATAAATGTTTTAGAAATCCTTACGAGCTCAGCAGATAAATGATACAACCTTTAAAAAAAATGTCACACAGCAAAATCAGTCCATGGAAGTATAATTTTATAATGTACATAAAATATGATAAAAAGGAAGCTTTTGGTGCAAATCCCATTGCCGTAGTGCAAATAATATGTGATTCAGAGCTTTGCATATGCTGCTCTTACCCCACCTTACAAGATTAAAATAGCATGATCAGAACAAAAGAAGGGAAGAGTTTTCTTGTTTTCTTGGGAAATGAATAATTCTTTAATAAATGTCTACATACTTTACAGGTAAAATTTTAGAATTTTCTCTGTATTGGAGCACCTTAACACATAGAAGCAGAACTATGACAGGAACACATGCTATGTTCATATACCTTAACTGCAAACTGCCAGAAAATAAAATATTAAACTGGCAACTCACAAGATTAAGTATTTCAAATTTAGGTTAGGTAAAAAATAAAATGTTTCATGTTAAAAAAAAAAATAATAGTAATAAAATCTGCACATAATATTATGAAATATGGATTCTACTGATTTTAAAATTGCAGGGAGAAGTGATACACTAATCAATAAACATATTAAGGGAAAGATACTTTTCTGTTCAGTTGAATCACCAAAAATGTCTTATTTTAACTTAACATTAGAATATTAAAAACTGCATTTTTAAAAAACAAAATTTAAATAAAAGCCTCCCCCCCTGCCCTCATTTAGACATGTAAAATCAATTCAATACAAATCCACATCCATTCTAAATCACAGAATCAGTGTGATCTGATTTCTTAGGTTTGCATACAAACTTTCAGGTGCATTTAAAAAAAAAAAAAAAAAAAAAAAAAAAAAGAGAGACATTTATAAAAATAAATCAAAATATGCATTTGTGTAGTTTGTAATTGCACTGGCGATATGAATAAAGAAATACTTAAGGAAAAACATTCATTTACCAAAGGTTGAAAAAAGACAAGTGGAGTTGGCAGTATGAAACACGGGGACTGGTGATAATTATATGTTCTTATACATGTAATCTGAGCAATTGTTAAAAAAAAAGGAAAAATGCAAAAAACAACCAAAATGCAAAATTCCATAGATGATTTTCTTGCTTCCACAGCCACAATACAGCAGCATATAGTACTATAAAATGAAACTGATCAAACAGGAGCATTTGACTTTTCACGATAGAAGAATATTGACTGTTCATTCAGTAATATTTGAATTTTGAAACAATGCTGTAAATATCTGTTTACCATTACTTCTTAACACTGTTTTAAACACATTATTTACATGTGAGTATTTTATTTATCGTCACATACAATATTATCATAAATGTCAGTAAAAGTGAAGGTTAAAGGTAGGCAAGAAAAAATACTTTGCAATGGATGAGATTTTTTACACAAAATGTGTTTTTTCCTCCCACAAAAGTGAAATAAACAATAAAAAATATATACAAAAGCAGCTTCTTTTAACTTCCTTCATTATTCCTGATTGATGAAATTCTCTGACATTTTCATATTTTTCAGGTCTCTTGCCAAGGCTAAATCCCTTATGATCCAACCTGATTCCCTCTGCCTTTGCGTAATATTAAAAAAATTATATACAACAAAATGAAAGATAGCTGCATCAACATATGAGGATAATCTGCTAAGAACAAGAAGTGGAATATCCTGCTCAATAAAAGATATAAAATTCCTCATTCTTTGCCCTGGTCAGTTAGAGTAGCTTGCTTTCGTATTGACAACTGGGCATGACTACTTACAGAAATATTTACACCAAATTGGAGTCAAGGATACAGCAGCCTCTTACTCTCTGTGTCATCAAGGGATATTCATGGTGACTATCTCAAGAACTGCCCTATTATTTTAAATTTTATTACTGACAACTCTATGGAGTTCACTCTTGCTTTTTTACACTCTTTTCATTTTATTGGACTGCTTGTTGACTAATGCAGAAATCCTGCAGACGAGCATAGTATTAATTTTTTTTTTTCCAGATCGGTCACTATCCTGATAAATATTAATTAATTTTAACAACAGAAACAAGAAAATGGATATCAATAAAATACTTGCCACTTTTGCTTTCAGCAGCTACTCTCTTCCTCTTCTTTTTAGGAGACTGGAAGAAAAAAGAAAAAAAAACAGGATCACTAATCGGACATGCAGTGAAAACATTTCACATGAAACAAACTTTTTTTCATTTTATTAAATTTTCTTAAATTGATTTCTTGCAAAAACTTATGCTTGTTATACGCATATTTATGTATGAAAGATAGTCAACTTTTTGATAATACATTAAATAAATTAAAAAACTAATTGTAATTCTATTAGTGTTCATTAAATATTTCCATTTACCTAAAATAAAAACATACTATTTTAAAAAGAATACACAGAAAGTATAGCAACGGGGTTTACAGTTTCCAGATAACAATGCATAAACATCTAAAACGAACAGCACGAACAACATTTTTTTATGTCATATGGATTCTGTACAGTCAATGGACAGGTGAAACCATAAAAGCTTAACCCAATTAAAATTAACGCACTGCCCTTGTCCGTCTAGCAGTGAGCTGCAGAAACAGGGCTATTCAACCAAATGCTTGCTAAGAAAGGGAGTTTTTTCGGGAATAACAATGCAGTCTAGAAGTGATAGACCATTTCCGAAACCTTTAGCAACACATTGAAGATTGTCGGGTACTCCATGATTTTGTCAACTGCGATTGTACTTGGAAAGGATAATAAAGAATTGTTGATTCCTAAGACAGTCTCATCCTGTCTAAACTCGACTGCATCCTGAGAATCATCATATCATAGGCGTAGAGTTATATGGGCCTGTGGGGCTCGAGCCCCCCCGATAAATTGTGAATAGGGGCTGAGCCCACCCAATAATTTACCACTAAATACAGAAAACTAATTTATACTAACATAAAAAAAAGTATTGACGCCATTTACAAACGTTTAAAAAAAAACCTTTACTTGTACTTTAAAAAATTTTCTTTTGATTTCAATCATGAATTAGTATTCATTGTGACGCCACGTAACACGCAATGTTACTATAGGCAGCCCTCGCCAGGGTCTGATTAATTAAAATCAGATTATGCTATGTAAAGTATGAAATGAAGAAAAGTTCAGATGTGTCTAAAATGCACTATCTCATCGAAAATGTTTTTTTTCCTCCTTTGGATTTTTTACTTTGCTACTATTTTTAACTTATAACATGGTAGGAAGATACTAACATGGATACTTACCTTACATAGGTGCAGAATTCTATGGACCCATAGAGCTCGAGTGCCTCCAATAATTTATACTTATATATAGTAAGTCATAGCTGCCAACAACTATAGAATATAATTAACCACTTTTTGTTAACAGTATATTTTTTACTTATTTTTTTCAAAATAGTAACCAGCTCGCACGCGCAGCACAAAAATTTTGCTATATTTTAAGCCGAAAAATCATGTAGAAAAAGGGGTTAATTATATTCTGTAGTAGTTGGAAGCTATGAGTAAGTTATATGTACGTGAATCAGTGGCATAGCCAGAAATTTTTCATTTGGAGGGGAGGTTACGACTTCTGCAACTCACATATATGTAAACAGGTGTATGGTAAGGGAGTAAAGAATATACATTTTGTGTGGCAAAAAATTCCTCATGGGGGTGGTTATGACCCCCCTAAGCCCCCCCTTGGCTACGCCACTGACGTGAATATGTTTGGTTGTGGGGCCCAGCCCCCCCAATAATTTTGAAAACTTTACGCTTATGCATCATATATATATATAGAGAGAGAGAGAGAGAGAGAGAGATTGAAAATTACAGTGAGAATGAGATTAATATAAAATATATAATCTCAAAATTTAGTATGGTAGGGTGAAATAGAAAGGGACCTTTCTTATGTAAAAAGAGAGGCATGATATCTTCTACGTTCAAGGACTTGGACACACATTCTCATTACTACACTACGACTGTTACTATATGTCTGGACCTGTCTTTTGGCTTCCTTGAATCTTGTAACTAATTTCCTAATAAAAATAAATAAACTTTAAAAAATGTATACCTCTGCAATAACATTACCAACACACACATGCATATATATATATATATATATAGATATATATATATATAAATATATATATATATATATATACAGTATTGCGGCTCCCAGTTTTTTTCCTATTCTTACAATGTTAAAACAACCCGTTTAAAAAGTTTTGTTCCAAACAATTTCCCACTTAAAAAGTTCTTCAGCACTTCTAAGTTTTCTTTCAGAATGTGTTTACATGTACCTTTCGGTCTTTTTTTTCCACTTTCTTATTATTGTTTGCAAGAATTAATGTTTAGGACTGAAAACAATTTTATTGCTAGTGAAATGCTAACAGTGCATGAAATTTGTGAGGTTACAGAAAATTAAGAAATGAGTGAAACTGAATAAGAGGTTGTGGGAATTCTTAGATGATGTAATAGGACTAGAAACTTTCTGTCATTTTATTAAGAGCATTGAAGATGTGAATGAAAATTTTTTTAAAAATGAAAGACCAATTAAGGATTACCAATAAAAAACAAAAAACTATTAAACAGATTTTTTTTTCTGTAAAATTGAAATTATTTTTTTTCAATAATATTTAAAGCTAATATTTTTTTTTTTTTAAGATTTGATATACAGAGTGATTCAAAATTAAAGGCACAAACTTTTAGGAGAGATAGGATACACCAAGATGGTTCAAAATCACATAACAATGTGGGGACGGAAATGCTGTCTTCATGTACCTGTTAATAATCACTTTGGAAGAAGTGATGACATGTGCCTCTAATTTCTTAACTGAGAGCCCAAGTTTCATAAGCAATGGGTTCGGACAATTTCATCAATGTAATGAAAAAAAAAATTCTGAATTAACACTTTTATGAAGTGCAATCAGTGAAAAATGCATTAGTTTTGGAAAAACCATGATCAGAAAGTTCACTGTTACTTGAAAACTTCTTCTAAAGTGATTATTAACACGCACATGAAGACATTTTCGACCCCATATCGCATTGTGATTCTGAGCCGTCTTGTTGCAACCTACTTCTCCTAGAAGTTTGTCCCTCTAATTTAGAATCACCCAATAGAATAGCTAATTATATTGTTTACTTTATTAACTAATTTTTTAAGGGTGCAAAACAATTTATGTAAGTAATTATAAACTTTATATTATTCATATAATATCTTAATAATGTCAACAGATTAATAATCTTCAATATTTATACTGAAATCTCTTTATTTGTTTTTCAAAAAATTAGTCTCCTGTTTAAGAAGTTTTCACACTTCAGAAGTTCTTGTCCTTCATCCCCTCGGAAAACTTCTTAAGCAGGTTTTACTGAATATATTGAAAAAAGATAGGTACATATCTCTAACAATATAGTCTCTGTTTTCATTAATTATGCAAAATACAAGCTAGACATCCAAATAATAAAATGTCATAAACTTTTCAAAAGTTTTCAGAATATATATACAGAGTGGTTCTAAGCTATATGTCAAAAATGTAACGGGTGGTAGAGGGGACAGTTCAGAATCACATAGCAATGTGGGGTCAAAAATGTTGTCTTCATGTAACTGTTAATAATCACTTTGGAAGAAGTGTTGAAGTAACAGTGAACTTTCCAATCACCGTTTGTCAAAAACAAATGCATTTTTTATAGAAAGCACTTAACTAAACCTGATAGTTAACAAACTATTTCATTTCATTAATGAAAGTCTTTGAGAAAAGTTCATTGTTCATGAAACTTAATTAAAAATTCAGACCAACAGTTCTTCCAAAGTGATTATTAACAGGTACATGAAGACGACATTTTCGACCCCTCATTGCTATGTGATTCTGAACCGCCTTGGTTCCCTCTGCCGCTCTATATTTTTTACATATATTTTAGGATCACCCTGTATATATATATATATATATATATATATACAGTATAACCTCAATAAACTGGACCTCGAAAATCTGGAAGTCTCCAAAAACTGAAGACTTAGAATTTGCGAGTCATTACTTTTGCTTTTCCTCTGTACTGATTTATGGCACCTCCATATTTTTGATACTTCATTGCCAATTTGGCCTTTCAGTTTTGAATTCATGTACAAATAAATGCTGGATTCAAGAAATACATAGTGGAATTCGGGACATTTTTAAGCAAAAATGATATTAAAGTTTTATTTCTCTCACTCAGTTGCACATCCAACCGATGAACAAGGGATAAACGCATACTTTAAAATGTCATTTCATTACCAAAGTGACTTCTTATGTATAATGCTAAAATAAACAGTAGAATTTTTCAAATCTGGACTTTCGAACTCCAGAATTTCTATAAATCAGATGAAATTCAGCGATAAAATAACACAGCTATGCAACACAAGCTGAAATTTAAACAGACTTTATTAGGTAAATTTCTAAAAAGCAACATCTTTCTGTTACGCATAATTCTTCAATAAACATGTTTTATGTTTCATTTATATTCTTTTTTTCAGTTCACAAAAGGTAAGTCCATTTTTTTGACAACTTTGCCTGATTATTACAGTTTTTCGTTATTGAAACTATGGGATTTCTAGAATCCAGAATCGGTAGCCTAAGTGACTCCAGATTTATGAAGTTCTATAGTATTAACATAGATAAAAGTATTTCTGACTTTGTGAAATGTTTTGCTATATAAAATAGGCACTATGTTTTACTGCAAATGGATGTAATGAAAGAAATTCAGAACTTTTACAAAATGGGGGCTACTGCATTAGAAATCTCTAAGGCTCCACTCATCTCAAAAAGAAACACAACTCAATTGCAAAATAAGACAAAATGTAGAAAATTAAATCTGGAAAACTCGAATATCGATGAAGTAATGGATATAAATGATGTGCCACTTGCTTATTCACTAAGCAAAGTGGAAATTGTTGATAATGAATTGTTGATGTTGAAATTTGCTGATTAGAACGACAGCGACCAATGCAAGTGAAAGTGAAAACTGGGGTGACAAATTTTCAATGAGGCACTTAATTCATTCTTCAAAGCAATTAAAGGGTTAGAACTAAGAAACTCTTATTGAACATAAAATTATATCCCTTAACTGCATATGGGAAAAAATACACAGAAAGCAAAACTAAAACAACAAACATTGCTAGAAATGTTATGAAAAATGCTATTTTATTTATCTATATACATAAAATAGCTTTCTTGCCTGTTTGCTATAGGCGAGATGTTGGTAATTTCATTATGGGAGAACCTAGTACACAAACCAACACTGCATTCTATGAGTGGTCTCTCCCAATTTTGAATCTATTCCAGATGAGAGACCTAACATCTGGATTGGCTATCATTAGACCATGCCAGAATATATCAGATGTATTGTTTGAGCATTGAGGACATTAGAGCCAGAATAGATTTTATATGGACAAGTTTTCTTAAGTGTATGCAGTACACAGAGGTTGTTGCCTTCCCAAGCACTGACCAAGGTTGGTGCGGCTCACCTATGGTGTTCTAATGGGAACCAAGTTTAACTGACTTGGGCTACTGTCAGATAGTGTTGACAGATCGGGGGTTTCCCCTCCAGATACTGAGGGATTTTTAACCCTTCACGGTTTTTTTCAAGGGGGAAAATTAGTTTAAGAGGATTTTTAGGGGGGAAATTGAAATTTGGGGGTTTTGAGGAAAGCTTAAGACCTGGATACACTTACATCAACAGAGATGCTTAGTGCTTTTAATTCAGAAAACATGCATAATGAAAATTTTAGAATCTCTAAACACATTTTTAATTCATTGTTTCAAATATCATTTCTTGCATGTTTTGTTTTGCATTGCTCTTTTGATTTATTCTATGTCACAATTATTTCTAAAATATTTATTTGTTTTAATTATTGTGCATATCTAGCTTTGTTATCTTTTTAAAAATAATCTAAATAATAAACATCTTGGAATGTAATGCTGCCGGGTTTGACTCATCGCCCCGGTGTCGCATTTTGAAATTTTGATAAAAACGACATTTTTATCTCTAACTAAAAGCGAAATTTTTTTATGCAGCTTGAAAGATCTCTAAAAAATTTATCTTTTATAAACTTGAAGCTTCTTTCAAATCCAAATATCTATCGAGATATCGCGCCTTGAAAAAGTCTCTGTTCACGCTTTGGAAGCAAATGATTAATTCCTTTTGAATTTGTGAAAAAAAATCATGGATCATAATCTCTGGCATAGATCGATTAGCTGACATCATAGACACTGGCAAAATTACTCCTTTTGCGTGTTGCACTGCAAGGACAGTTTTTAACTGAGAAAAACGAGATCGACGAGAGGTGGCAAAATCTATGATTTATATTGTTAACTCCGTCACGAAGTGGCGCCATAGGCGTAGAGTTATATGGGCCCGTGGGGCTCGAGCCCCCCCAATAAATTGTGAATAGGGGCTGAGCCCACCCAATAATTTATCACTAAATACAGAAAACTAATTTATACCTAACATAAAAAAAAGTATTGACGCCATTTACAAACGTTTAAAAAAAAACCTTTACTTGTACTTTAAAAAATTTTCTTTTGATTTCAATCATGAATTAGTATTCATTGTGACGCCACGTAACACGCAATGTTACTATAGGCAGCCCTCGCCAGGGTCTGATTAATTAAAATCAGATTATGCTATGTAAAGTATGAAATGAAGAAAAGTTCAGATGTGTCTAAAATGCACTATCTCATCGAAAATGTTTTTTTTCCTCCTTTGGATTTTTTACTTTGCTACTATTTTTAACTTATAACATGGTAGGAAGATACTAACATGGATACTTACCTTACATAGGTGCAGAATTCTATGGACTCATAGAGCTCGAGTGCCTCCAATAATTTATACTTATATATAGTAAGTCATAGCTGCCAACAACTATGGAATATAATTAACCACTTTTTGTTAACAGTATATTTTTTACTTATTTTTTTCAAAATAGTAACCAGCTCGCACGCGCAGCACAAAAATTTTGCTATATTTTAAGCCGAAAAATCATGTAGAAAAAGGGGTTAATTATATTCCGTAGTAGTTGGAAGCTATGAGTAAGTTATATGTACGTGAATCAGTGGCATAGCCAGAAATTTTTCATTTGGAGGGGGGGTTACGACTTTTGCAACTCACATATATATGTATATACGCCACTGACATGAATATATGTGGTTGTGGGGCCCGGCCCCCCCCCCCAATAATTTTGAAAACTTTACGCTTATGAGTGGCACGTGTGGATTCATTCATAATCACTGGCGTAGATTGATTAGATGATGTCATATGCAAGGACAGTTTTATTTAATATTTAACTTCTTTTGGGGACAGTCTCTAATTTCTGTGGTTTTTTTTCTTTTTTGTGATTTGTCCTCACAATGTAAAAAAGCAATTGGGGACAATTTTTACGACATTGTTTTTTAATTATCTGACACAATGACATTGTTTTTTAATTAGATTACTGTTAATTATTTCATTAATTATAAAATGTCCCCGATTTTGTTTCAATTTGGGGGACATGTCCTCAATTTTACGTTAAAAAATATGGCCACCTTAATTTAACTGAAAAATTTGATAGATTTTGGGCAAATTTATTGAGAATGTGTAAAATTTTGTTTGCACAACACTTAAAGACCTATTTGTAGGAATTTTTTTTAGAAATTGGCAACACTCTTTATGAGAAAAACGTATTTGTTGTTGTTTGTGGAAGTCATGTTTTATTTTTTTTTTCCATTGCTCTCAGCCAAGTGTTTATAAATGTTAACGGCGTGACATTTGTGAAATCCCATTTTAAAAAGTGTTTGAGTGTTTTAGATTGTTTTGGTGACAGTGTTTCTTTAATTTTGAATTCATTTAAACGGATGCATTTTCATTTCAACGTTGTTGGATCATAACTTTTATTTCGATTGTTTTGTGGCATTTGTTTTATTTTTATCATAAATCCATAATCATTTGTTTAATTTTGTAGTGTTTAATTGAGTGTTTTAGATTGTTTTTGGTGACATATGTTTTTGTCACAAGCGTTTGTTTAATTTTGAATTTGTTTAACAGGATGGATTTTGATTTCAACGTTGTTGGATTTCATAGCTTTCATTTAGGTTAATTTGGTGTGGTTCATTTTGTTTTTGTCATGGACAACCCACAGGTTGCAAATTTCAGTTGCAAAGAGGACCGTGTGCCGTAGGTTGCACATTCTGGCCGCGAAGCGGCCATCGATGGCCAAAACTAGTTGCCGAAGGCGGCTAGTTTATTTAAATGTTTTATTAACAATAACTACCTATACCTAGATAAAATTTTAATTATATATT
Organism: Cheiracanthium punctorium; assembly: GCA_038373885.1. Lineage (NCBI taxonomy): Eukaryota > Metazoa > Arthropoda > Arachnida > Araneae > Cheiracanthiidae > Cheiracanthium > Cheiracanthium punctorium. The sequence goes on along the minus strand of JAWZYV010012138.1, from coordinate 54,677 downwards.
TTTCTGAAAAAAATTTTCTACCATGAGCATAATATCAGGTTGCAACAAAAGGTTTCCGCTAAAAATGTTCTTACGAAAATTAGAAAAAGAACCTGAAAGTTGCATCTTTAGTACGGGTAGTAATCACCACCCAAATATAGGATTTTCTGCCAACATTTTCGTAGTTTTTCAAAGCCTCCAGCCCAGAAACATAAGGGGTGCGAGACCAAAAGCATATCAACCTCATTTTTGAGGTCCTGTGATGAATCAAAGATAGCACCAGAAAGATGTAGCTGCAGGTGTGAAAAAAGGTAGAAGTCCAAAGGAGCTATGTTGGGACTATATGGTGGATGCTGCAAAAGATCCCGTCCAAGTCTTTACAGACTCCAGCTGGTGAATGCAGACACATGTGGTCTTGCATTGTCTTGATGGAACAGCACCTTCTTGCACCAGACCTCAGTTCAGCATTTTGTCTAGATAGCAGCATCAATACAGACTGGCATCTGGCTGTACACCTTCCTGTCGATAGTTTTACCTTTTTCCAGATATTCCTTGTGGATAATACCACAAAAATCCCACCAGATACAAAGCATGACCTTTTTGTCAGTCAAATTTCACTTTGGGAAGCTACCAATGGGCTCACCAGGTGCAGACCAACCCCCTTTTGGAGCTTGTGTTATTGAAGTAAATCCACTTTTCATCACATGCGATGATCTGGTTCAGAATGTTGTCTTTACGTTGATATTCAAACAGTTTAGTGCAGGCCTGAACACGTCTTTCCTTATCTGCTTGAGTCAAGCTCATGCGGTACCCAGCAATTGAACCTGTAAATCAAGTTTATACGATGCATAGCACTATTAATGGTCATGGCACTAATGCCTAACTCCTTAGCTAGCTCTTGAGTGGTAGAATACTGTTCTTCTACATGTTCTCGCAGACGGCTACATCAATATCAGTAGGGCAGCCAGAGCACTCTGTTTCTTGAATGTCAAAGTCCTTGTTTTTGAACTTTCAGTACCAAACCTTCACAGTGTCATATAATACAACAGCAGTACCTAAAATTGTACACATGATTCGGTGACATTCTGCAGCTGACTTTTTGCAACAGAACTGGAAGTAAATGATGGTTCTAATCTGGTAGCATGATAGCCTCCATTTCAGGCACCTTGCATTTAATGATAATATTTTGTTACAAATTTCACAATACAATGTTCTAAAAAAAGTCTTTCTTTCAAATGCCAAAAACTGTTTGGGAAAATATCAGGAAACATGCCAGCATGAAATATTTGCACAGACAATATCTGTGGTGGTGGGAAACTTTTGTTATAACCTAATATATGGCCTTTTATGTTTTAGTTAAAATATTATGTGTTTTTAACTGCATATTTTAATAACTCTTTTAAGACATTTCAGTCATTCAAAGTATAAATTATTAAAAATAAATTACTAATCCTCACAAACTACACATTTTTCTTTTCAAATATTCATTTTATTATATCAAATACATTTTTTTACCATTTGAGGGAAGTTTTAAACTTTGGGGGAAAATTCGGTCAAATTTCAGGGGGAGATATCTCAGACAGTCTGGCAACACTACTGCCAGACATACTATTTATTTTCATCGATGGCCAAACATGAGTTTTAAACATAGTTTTAAACAAGAAGCCTAATTTACGTGATTAAAAATCATATAGGTTACAATACTATAAAAGACTTACCTCATTCCCAATGTGATCACTCTCATAATGATCGGATGAAGCCTCTTCAGTTTTGTCAGAGAAAGGCTCAGATTTCTGTTTTTTATTTGGATTGCTTTTAGCCTTACCTTTAACAGTGGTTTTAGTAGAATCTATTTAAAGATAAAAAAAAATTTAAGAATGAAATTTTTACTATATAACAAAAAATTCAAAAAACTCTACAAAACCGTATAACAATATTTTATTCTATTTTTTAAGGTACAGAGATGCAAACGCTCAGGTACAGAGATGCAAACCCTCAGGTAGAGAGATGCAAACCCTTTTCAATGAGACTTTTTTGAAGTAATTGTGAATATTTTCAGTAGTTTTCAATGTTAGTTAGTAGTTAGTCGCATAGACAATTTATTGAAAAAAGTTTAACTATACCCTATTAAAAATTGATCTTAATTAAAAATTAATAGAAACTTATCAGAATGGAATCCATCACCGTGCCTTTGCAGTTAATGCGGCTTGAAAACAAAAGCAAAAGAAAGAAAAGAGTAAAGCATGAGAAGGGGGGGGGGGGTAGACATCCAGACTCGAACGCTTTTTCTCTTTAGCCAGTGCTGATTACGAATTCAGTGCCGATTGCATCCGATAATTGTTTGTTTTAGGCTTTGGGTATTGTGCAATAACTCTTGGTGCTTTTTTATTTTTGAAGATCATTAAAAGACTGTAATAGAATAAATGAATTTATATTCGCATTTCCATAAAAATATACACTTTTTCTCATAGTCTGTAGTAAACCAAATTTTCGAAAAAAATTTCATAGAAACTACGGAGAATCCGTAATAGACTGGTTTTCATTAATTGAGGAAAAATCACAAAAATGACAATTACTCAAAAAGTTACATATAGAATATAATGAAACTTGTGCTATAATAGAAATTATCATGTATCTAAAATCAACAAATTGAATGTGTCATTTTGGTATAGAAAAAGTATCCTCAATATGGAATATGACCCCCCCCCCCCCCCCGCTAGAAGCAACACAGCCCCAACAGCAATGTATGATGCTGTCAATTATGTGGTCTACGAGTTCTGTTGGAAGGGAGAGCCGTTGCTCTTGCAAGGCAGTTGCAAGCATGGCAAGGGTCACAGTAGGAGGATTGAGAGCAGCTATCCATCTTCCTAAAGCATCCCAGACATGCTCGATAGGATTCAGGTCTGGTGACCGAGCTGGCCACTCCATGCGCTGAATTGCTTGCTGTTGAAGAGTACTGCTGTACAGCAGGGTTGTTATGATTTTGCCCAACCCGAAAAAGCCCGGGTGGGTTTTTTCAAAATTTCAACTTTAATTACGTAGATAATACATCTCTTAATATCAGTAGACCACTTGCAATGTTTATAAACAGCTCCCTACCTTACCCCACACCACCACTAAGGAAAGGAAAAAAAAAAATCAGAAAGACTTCACATAGGTATAAAAACTTTCTAGAGTAAATTTTTATGCCTATCTGTATTAAAATGAATAAGGATTTTTAAACCATAAAAAAATCATTAGTTTAAAAAGTTCTAATTAAGGACATTTTCAGGTGCCAAACCAGACCATCTTCTGTTGAATATGAACTAATCTCTCATTCTCCTTTCCTTCCACACATCAGCAGCATTTGCTAACTTTCATGCATGTGCGAGTATGACATCTCATTAATTGCACCCTCTGTTTTAAGTATTTTGTTAAATTGTTTTTGATTAAGGCAAAGTTACATGAGGACTATCTGCCTAAGAGAGGGGGATGTCTTGGGTGGAGAACTTTTTAAAGTGTCCTAAAGTGTATTCACATTACATAAGGAAAAAAAAAAAAAAAAAACACGCAAATTTCCAGACTGTTAAATTGATAGAATTCATAGAATATTGATGAGGGGATAGAATCCTGGACCTGCACATTCCAGTCGAATGTAATAAATTCAAAACTGCTTAAGATGAAATACCAGTTTACACTAAATATTGTGCTTGGTCTTTATAAAACACTATACAAGTCAAATTTATCAGATAAAATGAAATTTGGTTAATACTGTCATGGTCCCATTGATTTTATGTTAACAAGGCTAGTCTGTAGACACATTTTAAACAGCAAAAAGAGAGAAGACAAATAATACTTTCATCATTATTTTTGAATAAATTTCATGACATTTTCATATTCTCCAGATCTGTATCAATTCCAGATTCTTGAGGAATTTCAGGAAGATCATTAACATAATTAATTTTAATAAGAGATGAAAGAGTAGATATCAATAAAATACTTGCCCTTTTTACTTTCAGCAGCCACTCCCCTCTTTTTCTTTGACTGGAAAAAAAGAATCAGGATGAGTAATTGAACAGTGAAAAGCATTTAACATTCTACGGCAGGAACAAATTTTTTTACTTAAAGTAAGTCATTAATTTCTGTAAAATTTTAATAATTCAATTTTCAGCAAAACTTTATAGTTGTACGTACACTGAAGTTAAGTTATACTTGTCACACTGAAGTCTGATATGTATGTATATACAGTTGAGAGCCAAAAATCCGCCGACCTAAAATCCGCAAAGATCCGAAATCCGCACACCTTCTCTGATGTAAATAATGAAATTCGAAGTCATCCGCCAGTGATGAAATTGTTTAAAAGTGACTTGAATCTAGATAAATATGATTCTGATGATGAGAACTTGGGTAATAATAATAATAAAATCCATTTGATAAAAGTTTGAAGTTAAGAGAAGAATACTTTCAATTTTTAGAACAGCAAAGTTCTGTAACAAAACAAGAATTAATGATAATATACAGTTTGCAAAAATGAATAAAGAAAAGAAGGAAAAAAAAAAAAGAAACTGAAAATAGACAAAAATAATATTTTAAAATAAATCACCATAGAACATGCTTTCAAAATTAGAAAAAGGAAATTTTGAAACCATTTGCTTTGCTAGTCTTCATGTAATTTTCTTCTTTTTTCTCCTATGCTTTTGTATTTAATGTGAAAATATAAGTGAAATACTTTTGACTATTTTTACTTCATTGTAATTGTGTTCTACTTTTTTAAAATCAGAAATGTAATGATTTATCTTTTATGGCCCGAAATCTGCAAAATCCTAAAATCCACACAAGCCATGGTCCCAAGCTGTGCGGTTTTCTGGCTCTTTACTGTACATATCATTGACCAAGTCCGTACCCAGGGGGTGTACCAGGGAGTCCCCCCAAAAAACTTATAATTTTATTAAAATAATAATGATGAAGTCTTTTTATGAAAATTTCCGCCTTTTTTACTGTTTGGTCCCCCTCTGAATTTTTTTTCTGGGTAAAGCCCTATCATTGACAATGGGACATCTTTTTCTGATCTCTATTTTAAATTAGCTGCTTTAAATACATAACTAGAAGACCAAAAAATAAAATTTCATGACAAACTTTTCAGAAAATTTCAGTTTCTTTTTGTTGGAGGGGAGGTGGTATGCGTTTGTACTCTTAATTTTGGAAAGAATAACAACACTAAGAAAAAAAAAAGCATTAAAGAAATGAAAAATGCAAAGAAACATCCTCTGTAATGTTAGTGATGATTGGGCTTCGGTTTTTCTGGAATGATTCTGGACATCAACACCTCCACTTATATTTGTTTACTACATTCTGAGTGTGGGTGAAGAGACTGTTAAACAGATTATCTTAAAATCAGCACTCTTATTAATCTAATCGAACCTAAGCTATGTCGGGAAAAAAATTTTTTAAACCAAATTAGTTTTTTTTTCTTGTTATTAAATATTTTATGTGTGAAATAACCTATTTTCACATTTTTGATTTCAGTTATCATTAAATACATAAATATATAAACATCATCCTAAAGCCTGAAATTTTTTCTAACATATAAACATTTTTTGAAGTCTGTATATCAATTTCATGATTTTATATAGATTTTCAAAAAATAATCGATTTAGGACAATCATGTGGTTTTTATTTTTTTAAGTCATACTGGAAATACATACAGGTTTTATTTTGAAATGACTTCATTTATACAAGCTCATTATAAGTTCCTTCTTTTTTTTAAAAAAAAAAAAGCATATTGATATTTCTAATTAAGTTCTGAAGTAAAAATCACTTGAGTTTTTAGTCTCCCTATGACTGCGAAGAACCCATAAGAAAAATTTCTCTTTAAGCATTAGCCTTACTGGCATACCTATGCACTCTCCGGGTTTTGGGCATGAATGACTCTTTTTTCATTTCATTTATGCATTTTAACAAAGTTACTTGCTCTTGGATGTCACCTGAAGGACATATCGCTTGCTTAAAAATGCTTTGAATTGCCAGTCGTCTGAGGAAATCGAAAGAAATTTATCTTAATTTTGACTTAGAGCCTGATTCACGTGTTATGCATATTATAAAGAAAAAATTTATGAACAAAAATGCACGCAAATCCAGAAATTCTTGCAAAATGAATACAAAGGCTTTTATGGAATTCAGAAGTTACTGAAGTGATGAAATGAAGATCCTGTGCAATTCTGAAGGCATCAACCAGATTGCTTCTGTTAATTTCTCTCATTGTCATTTGTAACTTTCACAAATAAAGTTGCAAGTGATAAAAAGCCCTCACAAATTGATGCCATATTTAAGAGTGTTTTTCATAGGTTTTGTAAAACCAGAATTGGATTTCACTTGCAAACCCTTTCCCTCTTAACTTGGATGTAAACAAATGCTCATTTTCCTTGCAAATGTAACACATTAATCCAGCTTTAATTCTGACACAAAACCCTTGATGCAAAAACTATATTATTCCAAATTATTTTTTTAGCTATTAAATGTTTTGCACATATATATACTCATTTTTTCATTTTTACTGATTTTGCAAAACTTTTTTGCTTGCTTTGACATGTCATTGCTCTTTCTTTTAGCTCTGCTTTTTTTTTTCTTCCCCTTTAAGATTGGATTGAATACTATTTCTTTTTGTTTGTTTATCAGAGAAATAATTCTTGTGACTGGAAGTGCAAGTTGACCTAGAATAGTACATGTTTTTGAAAATGTTCATACACAGTCTTGCATTGCTTTGATGTTTTGTATTTCAGATTTAGACAGGAGGGCTGGAGTGTAAGAGGTTAGTTTTCTTCATATGCATCTGATTACAGCTTCATTGCTAAGCATCCGATTACAGCTTCATTCTTTGGATGGCTGGAGACTTATTGAAACTTAAAATTTCATTGAATATTGGCAGAAACACAGTGCTGATTTTAAAAAATTAAAACTTTCTAAAAAAACAGACATAAAAGTTGCTAGTCAATGTATACACTAGTTTTCAGTGAAAAAGTTTCGATCTTCGATTGTTAACTGCTACTGATAAAAATTGAAATTTTTTCACTCAAAACATGCATATAGGATCATTCCATGTCGAATCAATCAAAATTTTTTGAAAATGACACCATCTGTCACAGATTTTGATGCACTTTGGTCTATGCACACAGCTTTTGATGCTAATTACAAATATATCAATTGTATTGAGATTAATTAAAGGATATAAAAGTTATGAGCTATCAAATTTCAGATGAGATATGTGGTGATTAGTTCTACTCTCACCACAGCCGTGAAATTTAGATAAGTGCAAAAACGCAGTAAAGGTAAAATCTGTAGAGATCTAAAAGAAAACATTGCATTGTGAATATCCTGAAAGGAAAAGTACTAACCCAGAGCCTTCCATGTCGGTGAGGTGTGTGAGCGATACAATGAAATAAGCCCAAAGACAGTATGTTAGATCACCATAAAAACATTTACTATAACATCACAAAATTAAACACATGGCAGCTATACGTCATTCCAGCTACAGAAACGCGTAAAATAATGCAGCACTGTGATATTAAGCATGAAAATCCTTTAAAAAAAAATAATTGGTCTCCAACAATTAGCCCTTGGCAAAAAAAGGAAATTTTAATCATTTCCTTTCCTTGCATAGACAACTTGGAGATTAATTAGGTACCCTATCAAAAGTACAATAAAAATATCTGCACTTTAAGTAAAAATCTTTAAAAAAAAAGGAAAACTCAAATGGTTTGGACCATCAAGTCCCCCCCCCCTAATTATTTAACAATTAAATTCATGTACCTATTTATCGATAAAATTTCCAGTCAGTCTACTCTGTGTGATAGCAGCCATCTTGAAATGAGTATTTCTCTTGTGTTTGCACAGTGCAGTTTCGCTACAGAGGTGTAAAGACAGTTACATGGATCGGCACAAATTTGCCACACAGATTAATCAAATTTAAGCAACATGTAAAAAAAAAAAAAAAAATCAAATTATCTGTTAAGTTATTAAATTTTGTGCATGAATAGAGACTTAAAATTTTAGTAAATTTTGAAGTGGTAGAAAAAAAAAATAAACTTCTCGAAAAATGACTTTTTACAAATAAATTTTTACCTTGTAGTTCTATTTTCTTAGACTATAAAATAATAAACATTTTAAAAATTTATGCAATTTAATTTTTTTTCCACTTAACATGAATATACAGGTTGTTCCAAAAAGGTGGTAGCAAGCTTTAATTCTCCATCTATTAGAGATATGTGAGCAAGGTAAATTGAAAAATATGGTCAAAATAAGGTAAGAAAAAAGACTATGTTCAGATTAAAAATATTCTTGTTGATTTTTAAAAATTTACAATTTTTAATTTGTACATGACCCTCCTTACAAAAAAAAATTCCCACTTAGTAAAATATGCCGCATATACACTAATGAGGTCATGAACAAAATTTGAGAATTATATCTTAAAAAGTTTCAGAGATGTGAAGATAAATATATGCTAAGTTAAAATGCTTTGCAATGGCTCTCAAAAGGAAGAAGATCATGTTGAATGATCTTGTTTCAGGGGTAGTGCATCAATTTACAAAAGAAAAAAAAATTACTCTAGCAATAAATGTTTACATTCAAATTGATGTATACTCCCTGATCATCTTTGTTTTGAAATTTTGTATATCACTCATTAGTGTATGAAGCACATTTTGTTACGTAGGATTTTTTTTTTTTTTCTGTACAAGGTCACATAAAAATTTAAAAATTGTGTAACTTTTTGAAAGTTAACAAGAGAAATTTTTTCTTATTGAAGGCTGAGAAGTGGTTTTTCTAACCTTTTTTCTAATTAGAGAAAGTCTCTTTTCTAACCTTAATTTGAATTTTTTCTTAAATTTGCATCACCCACTTATTTCTAATAAATAAAGAATTGAAGTGTGTATCCACCTTTTGGAGGCATCTTGTATAACATATAGCTTTATTAAAAATTTAGCCTTTCTGTTTCAGAATTGCCAGTGGCTTTTCTTGTTCAAAACAGTATTTGTCTTTTGAATTCAAGTATGCATTTTGAGTATAGGCATTTTTTTCCATTTTTCTTCTGGTATGAAAAGATCATCAAGTTTAAAATTGAGCTTTTGGGATCAGATGTGTTACCATTTAAAAAGTTTTTCCATTATATTTTAGTAACTTTAAGTTTGAGAAAAAATTTACAGAACTCATTTGGTAGGTTATAAAATTATCTATCTCATAAGTTCAATAATTAAGATGTTATGAAAAATGAGAATTTATTATCATTAAATAATTTTGTCAATTTAGAAAAAAAATATTAGAACTAGAGTGAAAAAAAAAAGACTTGGTACATTTTATTATTACTTTTGCTGATTAATTTTTATTATTACCAACAGTTTTATTTTATCAATATAATTATACATAATAAAAATAAAATGTAATATTAATAAAAGTAATAAGAGTAATTCCTATTGCTTGTTTGTTTGATTATGGTGGATGGTCTTGCTAGGGCAATCTGCCAAGGATGGGGGTGCCTTGGCAGGAGGGCTTTCTAAGGGGTTCTAACGCATATTCATGTTACATCTGGAGAAAATCTACCAAAACTCCAGACCATTATATCAACAGCCACGCGATGAAACCCTAAAATTCTTTTAGATAGTAAATAACCCTAAATGTTTACATTCACAGCGAACATGTCTGTTTTTTTACAGACATGTTCGGTGTCTAACGTCTGTTAACATAAGATATTTACTGATATTGTTAAAAAAATTCCTTATCCCTGACCTTACACTAAAATCTATATTCAATGTTAAAAATAGGAATTTTATAGTCTTGAAAAATACACTAAAATTACTTGGGTGCAAAAGTAGTATTAATAACTCTTATGCGAGAAATCTCTTGTGCGCGCCACAGGTTTCACTAGAATACTTAAACATAGATCATATTGAATTTTTCAATAAATAAATATACAATAAGAAATAATATAAAACAAAACAGCATTCCTAGCAAAATATTCTGATTTCGAAAAGGAATTGAAAAGAAATATTCGATAAACTTACTTTTATAGAGTCTGACATTTTGTTTACAAGTAAACGACGCTCTAATCAAAAACCGAATCTGAGTTACAGAGTCTGGTCTGGGTCTGCTTTCTGTGAAGTAGACGACGCTCAGCGCTCATCAGTTGCAGTATTGAGGCATAGAAGTTGAAGTACTTACTTGAAATCTTTCTGATCAGATATGAAAAATTCTCACAAAAACTTAAGTTTAAAACAAATAAAAAGTCTTTGTACGACTGAAAACGTATGGATGATGTATTTCACATCTACACTTGTTTACCTTATAAAAAAATTGTCAGCTTAATTCGTAGTATGCAGCAGAATTTTTTTTAAAGTTTGGAATTTTTCACTAAATAATTTACACACACACACACATATATATATATATATACATATATATATAAAATACATATATATATACATATATATATATATATATATAAATAAAATTTCAAGAGTTATATATATATATATATATATATATATATATATATATATATATATATAACTCTTGAAATTTTTAATTATGAAAAATATATTTTTGGAATTAGTTAAATGTTTTATAATTCAAATTATATTCAGGTGGCAGAGGCAGAACTTCTTTTGTTTACATTTTACAATGGCTAAGGTTTTTCTGGCACGATTCACTGGAGTTGTTTTAGTTGTACTTTATTAGGTTTTTTTTTTAACGTTTTCTTTCTCTTGCTATTTCAATCTTTCTTTTCCTCCGTCTTTCTTTTTTTCTGTTTCTATCTTATTATTTTGTACCATTAGGGTACTGGAACACATTGGCGGATCCAGAGGGGATCACAGGGGCACGTGCCCCCCCCCCCCCCCAGACGAATGAAGTTTACACTATAGAAGATTGACTTATTTTGTAAATTCAAGTCATTCTATAAGGAAATGTGACGAAAATTGTCTTGTGCCCCTCCAGAAATTTTTTCTGGATCCGCCGCTGCTGGAACAACTGAGACAACCACTTGTGGTAAAAGTCTCGATATTCGAGTTTTGTGTTTGTCCCATAAAGGATCATTAAAGGTATATGCAGGCCTTGTTTGCAAAGCGAAAACCTCAAGAACAAGATTTAAAAAAAAAAAAAAAAAAAAAAAAACAATGGCAAATGGCAGGCAGTGGAATATTGTTTAATTTTTCCTGGAGTTATTTGAATATATATATTTAATATAAAATTCAAAACATGGTTTTGAATGGTAAAACATGGTTTGCTTAGTTACAATTTTCCATAAGTTGTGGTGGCTTAAATATTTAGTTTTTGTTTTCTATTTTAGTTAGTGTTCTGATTAAAGTCTGGAGCAAAACTTACTGTGTCATTGTAGTATGCAACCTAGAATTGCTTTCAAATAAAGCCTGAATTAAGCTATTTTATTTTTTGAAGTTTGGTATGGATTTTTAGTTAGTTTTTCACTTTGATTCTCATTCAAGTTGAAAGCAAAACTAATTTCACTACGTAGTGTGGGATTGGTCGTCTAATATAAATAAAATTAACAAAATTTCAACTCTTAGCAAAAATCATACTTGTGGAATTGTTTACTGCTTTTAGAGCATTAGATCGATAAAGTTTTGTGGAGCTGAAATGGAAATTAAATGTTTCTGTTTGATTTTTTTTTAAACACTTTGACGGTCTACGCTCAAGTTCGAGCGTTCCATGGGTAACCATTTTCGATGAAACGAACGGAAGTCTCGGGGTCAACGCTAAGTATCTCAGAAATAAAAGTACTGCCTATACACGTTAGCCGTCTTTCTAAATATTATCTACGAACCTTTTAGTTAAAAAAGAGATAAATGGCAGCACCAAACAGAATTAAGTATATCGGGGATCAAGAGCTACTATTTGAACATTCAGTATCTTCCGAAATTGTTTTCTAAATAATGTTCATTTACAAATAAAACGTATTTCAGGTATTCGTACAACATTTGGGTAAATTGTATTGAGTAAGTCTAAAATTTTAAGTTAAAAGTTATGTTCTCTAATGTGGCCCCTTTCTTTTTTATTTTATAACTATGCTTTTTTCCAATAATTTATCATTCAGTTTTAATTCTTTACATTTAAATGGTTCTTTCTTTATGAATAAGAACAGCTTGAAGTTTATAATTTATATATATATATCCATACACACACACACACACACATATATATATATATATATATATCTTTTAAGTATTTTTTTTTTTAAGTCAAACCATGAAAAGTACCAAAAAGCCCCATCCTGAGGGAGATAGGTGGTTGAAATAACTCAGACCTGAAAGTGTTGAATAAAAATACAAATGCTTTCGGCTGCACCAGGAAATGGATTTTTCCATTTAGCATTCGATTATAGTATGAAAATGTTAAGTTTAATGTCTTATAAAATGATCTATTTTCAATTAATTTTTAATCTAAGTCAGGGGTGCCCAACCCAAATGGGTTGGTGGGCCAAGTAAAAATTTATTAAACTGAGGTGGGCCGCACATATCAAAATAAAACAACATATTATTCAAAATATTTTATTATCATGCAACATTCAAAATATTTTATTACCTTACATCTAATGTGACACTTGTTTTTGTATTTTACTTGAGATTTTTTTAATATCACAGGGTTTACACTAGGGAAAAAAATTGGGTGAGATTCTCCCACTCTGGCTCCAAAATTAAGTGGGATTTTTAAAAATCTGAGTGAGAACGAGAGTTTTTTTGTTTCCAAAAAAATTTTTTTTTCACATTTTACAAGCAAAAATAATGTAATTACAAAAATACAATGTCTAAGATTAGAGCTCATTCTAGGTAGGAAAAATGGCTGGGTGCAAAGGTTTTAAAAAAGGGCATCATTATTTTGAAAGAGCATTGTGTTTCTTAAAAAGAGCATTACATATCCTGATTATAAGCACTTCTACTTCGGGAAAAAAACTATGAAGAATTCAGTAAAACAATGCTTTATTGATTTATATATTAATAATAATTCATTAGTAATCTTTATTAATAAATTAATTACTAGTCTTTATTAAAAATTAGATAAAATTAATTAAGTTGATAAAGCTAAGTTATGTAAATGGTTAAATTACTTTTAAGTAACTTTGTTGTTAATTAACTTATTAAAATAAATTATAAATAATTAATTAATAAGAATATTTCTTTAAAGATTTTTAAGGCTTCTTTTTATAGTAAAAATAATCCCCAAACTTACCTAATAGACAAGAAAATGCTAAATTAAGTAAACCTTTTGCATAAGAAGAAGATTTTAATAAGAGCTTTATTGGATCACCTTGTCAAGAATCATTATTAAAAGTTAAACTCAATTAAGAAACACTTCATAAAGTAAAGTTGTTCTAAACTTAAATTTTCATTAAAAATTTTTAAGTTATCACACCTATAAAAATAATTCATTTAATTTTTAATCATTCACTTGTCTCTGCAAGAATTAATTGAATAGTCCAAACAATTTAAATATTATAGTTAATACTTGAAAATATTAATAACACTTCTGTTCAAAAGAACCCTATATAATGGTATAAATACCTATTCCAGTTATTCAATGTCTATTCCACTACAAATTCCACTTATTTCTTACTTTTTTAAATGGACAACAATAGCTAAAATTTTTTGCAGGATTATCATGCAGCCATAATAACTATTCTGTTGATATTAGCAATCAGCTGGTCACTTATTTAACTGGCAATATTGAAATAGCCCGAAAGGAGATAAGAACATCAATTCTATCTTTCCCTCCCCGTCTAGCTTAGAAAGAAAACCACAAGTAAGAAAGGAGGGAAAAATTATGTTTTGACAGTAAATTTCTAACTTTTGAACAAATTAAGATGTCTTTTTAAAATTTAGACTCTGAATCAATTTTTGCATTTCAAAGTGATCCCCAAAATTTCAAAAAAATCGGTCCATTAATAAAAAAATTATAGATGAATGAATTTTTACATAGTTGATTTCCATCCCCCCCTTCTTATCATGATCGGCTACTCTACTACCCCGACTGGGCCTCCCGAGCGCTTCCCGTCTTCCCAGAGAAGGAAAAAAGGCGTGGGAGTTCTATTACCATAAAAGTTGAGCAAATTCATCCCTTTCATTTATCATGTATCATTAGCGCATTATGTGTGAGCAAACAAAAAACAGTTGAACAAATAAAAGGGTCAAAGAAACTTTTAGAGATTAAAAAAAAATTTGCGGCAAAAGAGTGTGTCTAGTTTTTCATCATCGGGGAGCTAACGATTTTCTTTTTTTTTTTTTAAAGGGCATTGGGGCGTGGCACCCCACTGACCCCGCCTAGAATGAGCTCAACAGATAATAAATATCAAAATTAACAATGTAATATACAAATGATTTTGATAACAATACAATTTAATGATATATTTGATTCTTTATCACATTAAATATTTTGCTGCAACATCAAAATTGAACAACCCAGCATGTGGGCTTTTCCCGCGACTGTTATTTTTTTGAGTGGGATTTAATGTGGCATTGCGGGAATCGCGCAATCCCGCGGTCTAGTGCGAACCCTGTATCAACGGATAATTTAGTCGACGTGCATCGTAGTTGATTGGTCATGTTTTCATCGAGCAACCAGCTGCGATACTTTGTTTTTACCAGGTTTAATTTGGAAAAAAATGACTCGCAGCAATAAGTAGTTCCAAATGCTGATATAATGCGCATAGCCAATCGTATAGCAACATGTTTTTTTCAATTCAACCGTCTATAGTCCAAATGTCTAAAATAATATAGACAGTTTAAAACTTCAATTGGGGAGCAAAAAGTCTTCAAATGTTCCACATGCGGCCCATGGGCCACGGGTTGGGTATGCCTGATCCAAGTAGTAAGGGTTGGCAAGTTTTTAACAATTGATGGTCTTATTGGGTTTTAACCATCATGTCAAAAACCTCTTTTTGACATATATTGTGTTTGACAATAAGTTCCAAAAACTTAAAATTCTACCCTAAAATAGTGTAATTTTTTTTTCAACAAAATTACATTTGCACTTTTTATAATATTTTACTTCAGGCACTTGAGTAAACATTTGGACAATTTTAGACAGCACAAACTACATATAGTGAAACCTGTGTATAACGATACTGTAGGGACCTAAATGTAATATCGTTGTAGACAAGTTGAGTTAATCTGCATTATTTGTACATTAAAAGGTGTTTCCTAGTTATGAAAATAAAACTAAAATATATTTCCTGTGCAGAAATAAAACTTCAGTCATCAATGGGCCGGATATGAAAAAAGCAGGGTGCCCGATTGCCCAGGCGTCTAAAAAGTATCCCTTGGTGACTACCTTTTTTTTTTCCCATTAATGTAATTGAATATATATGTTGCTCCTAAAAGTTTTTGCTGGTTCCTAAGATTTTACAACCTTTGTCAACTCCTGTCAACGCGTACGACTTGTAAAGTGTCTTTGAAGAAATTTGAGTGATGAATCTATTGCATAGAAGTTCAGCACAATTTATATGCAAAGTACTGATTACCTTCTTTCGATTTTGAGTTTACTATACTGCACTTTCTTTTACGATTCAATGAGATGGAAATTTTAAATACAATTTTTATTAACAACATGAATAAAAATATGTAGAAAAGGTAACGAAAGTATGAAAAAACTTTTTTTTTCGCTCTCATTCTGGATCATTGGCAGAGTTTAAAAATTTTAAAAAATGGTGTTATATTTCTGTAAAATTTTTTGTAAGAGCTGAAATCATCATTATAGGCAGGCGCATATAAAAAGTTAATATCACTATAGACAGGCTCAAAATACATTGAGTAAATAGGAATTTCATTGGGGCTAAAGAAATTATCGTTTTAAGTAGTTTTATCGCTATGCCCAGGTTTCACTGTATTTTGTTCAGAATCCCCAAGCATGATTTTGGTTCAGTAAGCTGCTAAGAATAGAAAACAATAATAAGCTGCTGCAGTAAATATACCCCATAAAAATGAATAATGCATATTAAAAAAAAATCTAAATGTCAAATATTAATTGTGCTTGTTCTGAATAATTGGGGAGTTTTATTAATTTTTTTATAGTGCCAAAAAGGACAGAATGTAGGAGGAAATTGCATCTCTAATAAATGCAAATAGCGACAATGATAGAACCAGCCAATTGATAAGAAAATTATAGACTAAAAACTTTAAACAAAAGAGGTCTAACCTCTATATCTATTTTAAAGGTATTATGTATTTAAATTACTTTTTATTGTTAAGTTTTTATATTATACATTTCCTTTACACTAATATTTTTGAGTGTTCTTTTACTGCATTTAGTTAGAATTTTTTCAAAGGGGCTGTGTGTTCAAATAAGTTTTATTCTGTATTTATTCTTAACACCAGTATTTTTTAGTGTTTTTTAATACTTTTTATTCCATTGGACTTTTCATAGACCTTTTTAAAAGGTATTCTGTGTTTCAACAAAGTTTTTATTATATATTTATTCAGAACACGAGTATTTTTTAATACTTTTAGTTTGAATTTATTTAAAGGATATTGTGTTTTCAAACAAGTTTTTATTCTATATTTATCATTAACACCACTATTTTTACTTTTTAATACTTTTGTTCCTTCAAACTCTTACTAGACTTTTTTTTTAAAGTATCAGTGTTTAAACAAAGTTTTAAATTCTATATTTGGGTCATTCTCAGAAAAAGCAGGAATTTCACTACTGATTTTTTATTTTATTTTTTTAATTTTAATTAAGTTTATACGTATATTCTGAAGAGATCTTAGCTTAAATAATGACACTGTTATAGTGGTTCAGATCATATATAATAAATTTTGAAGTTATTAGAACACAAAATAAAAGATGTCCACAGATGTGACCACCATTTCCACAGACATGACACAAAGGGTTTTACGGGCTGTATGTGAAGGAAAAGGTAAGAAATTAGCATAAATGTAAGTATCAATTTGCATAATTACCCATTGGTTTTGGAATTAGTAGAAAGTTATCACTGAAATTTTAAAACATTCAGCAAAAAATAATTGAAAAACACATACACTACCTTTTGGGTACAAAATACAAACTGCATTTTAATATATGAATAACTTACTGATGTTAGCAACATGCTGTCTATACTGTGCAAGTTGCTTTGTAAATTTCAAAACTAGTTCACCTTTAGAGCAAGTAATTTCTTCTTTGTTAGTTATTTGTATCAATTTAACCGCATTTGCAATCTGATGCTCTACTTTTTTGTTTACCCATTGCTCGTACTTTACTATATCTGTAAATTTATTCATTTCAATCACATTACTTGCACATTTCAAACAGGTTTTCTGTAGACATTTTACATAAAGTTGTTTATCACAAGTTATATTTTGAAGTAACTCATTAGGTGATCCTATATTAATTATTCCTATCAATTTCAATTTTTTCAAAATCAATTTAAAGTTATCATATAAATTGCAGTTGCAAGTATTTCGTTTTTCACAATCAGGTGAGACAATCCAAAATGGCCTTTCACAGCAAAACTGTGAGTAGCTAATATGTTTAAACTCTGGAAATTTGATTATAAATTTTTGGTGTAAGTTTTTTATAGAATCAGATAGCAACCTTTTTTGCATTTTCTGTTTTTTCTTTGTAACTGTGTCATTTTTTCCAGGGCAGAGCCTACTATTATCATCTTGTTCAAGAAACATCACAATAGCATTTTTCATTCTTTCTTTTTGAAATTTTTTTTGTTTTTTGAAGGCCAATTTTCATTTTCAACAGATTTTTTGATGTTAAAAGCAAAATTCGTCGGTAATACCTGCATTTTAAAATGATTTTACCACTTATCATACTTATTAAACTTCTCTTTTTACTTAAAACACATTTTTTGAAGTTCTCCTTAATCTGTTTACTTAATACAGCTCCAAACTCAAGGTTTTTACGAATAACATCAGGCACCTGTTGGCCACTAAGCATTTTCTTTACTTCTTTTTTTGGTGTATCTTATTTTGCTAATTTTATTCTGAAATATCTTTGTTTGTACTTATTGACATTTCTTTTCAACATTTTATTCTCTTCTCTAAGTTTATCCAATTCTTCCTTCATTAGTTTTCTATTCTTCCTTCTTTTTTTTAATGCCACTTTTAACCCTGGAACAAGATGATCTGCTTTTGAGGGTTTCATGTTCAGGGCTTTCAGGTGGAGTTCCAATAAGATTTTGTTTTATGTCTTTTTTCTTTTTCCTATGAATCTTAGCTCGTTCACGCCATTTTTTTCTAATATGTAATTTTTTTTCTTGATGCTTTCTGATATTCCCTATCTTTCTTTTTTATTTCCTCATACATTTCTGGATTTTCATTCTTTAATCTCGCTCTGGCACGTCTCATGCTTAGCTTTTTCATTTCTCTTCTTCTTTCAATTTCTTTCTCACTTTTCTTTTTAGGTTTTTTTAATAATATTTCTAACCTCTTGTTTTTCCATTTTAAATCTGAAGGAAAAAAAAAAAAAAATCAAACGTAAGAAAAAATAATACATGAAAATAAATTTACCACTGTGCTAAAATCTCAAAATACATTAAATTTTGGTAAAATTATGGTTATTTCACAGATTAAAATATTGTGTATTTAGTAATGTTCTTGATAACCCAAACCCATTAAACTTAAATATAAGGCACATTGGTTACTTCAAGTCCTGTCCCAATCTCATCTGTAGACACAGTGTCACATCTGTGGACATACTTTGTCCACAGATGTGATGTCCACAGACGTGATGAAACCATACTTTTCTACATTTAAGACACAGATGTATTCAAGATTATGTTCTAAGAATCAGTAAACAAATTTTTAATACCTAAAATTATATGTATATTGGTTTGTTTAATAAACTTACCTAATTATATGAGTTCTGTTAGCTCCCCAGATGTGATGTGTTGATCTCTACACGTAACAAAAAACTGCTAAAAACTTAAAAGTAAATACAGTTAAACACAAAGTAATACACTTGTTCTAGTATCTGCAAACAAAATGGTTCTTTGAGAACAGATTTATGAAGTGTAACAATAAAATACTGCCATCTGGAGGAATTTATTAATACTTTTGTTTCTGTCCACAGATGTGACCTATCACCCCGTATACAAGCATTTATTTTGAAATTAAGAGTACTTTAAAATTTATAATGCAATTTTTTGTTTTGAAGCTAGTATTTCAAATACATTCACAATTCAAAATGATATTTATTGAGATTATTTAATGTTTTTTTTAGCAACTATAAGCCTAGAAATTAAGGAAACAGTAAGAAGTGACAGTCCACAGACGTGACTAATCACCATCTGTGGACAAATTTCGATTAATAAATTTAGTAGATTTTACTTAATTTGCAGTTTCTATGCTTTCTACCTCTTTTATTAAGGTTTAAAACTCATGCATATTAGTTTAAAAGTTGTAACTTTTATTATAAATATCATATGACAGAAATTCCTGCTTTTTCTGAGAATGACCCATTTATACTTAATATAACTATTTTTGAATGTTTTTAATAGGTTAAATAAAAGATGGAAGGACCTGAAAAGCACAATAAAATCTAAAGTAGCAGAATTGAAAAATGACATAAATCGAATAGAAGGAGGCCATCAACCTGTACAAAAAAATTTTGGATCTGGAAGACAGGTTTAGCCCTCATTGGGAAAACAGTAGTTGAGGGTATTACAGGGAGTCAGTATGACACAACAACCCAGCAACTACAGGTAATTATATTTGATTAAGTTTTATAAATTTTTTCACACTGCTTTAAGCATGCTTTCATTTAGTGATTTTAGATGCCCAGTGTTATGTGGTATAAATAAGAACTCGATACTGCAATCACAAATTTATTAAAATCGACTAAATACAGCAGTGTATACAAGCATGCCGTTCTGGCCTCAGATTCATCGTACTTATACATTCTGCCAAGCCACGGTTACAGTTTACGATTCATTACGATTACGATACACACATCAAGTACCCAATCACATCACGTCACATCTCCCCTCCTTTAAAAAGATCCAAACTGTAAAAGCCTCACATCAAAATTAAAAAGTTCTTCAAATCTAATAAAGTTCATAGTCCTTGTACCTCGCCGGAAATTTAACAGTGCACCTTGGTCTTTCCGGTAACACCTGCTCAAAAGCCGTTGAAAGCGAACCACTCGCAGAAGCCGCTTCAGGTCTCAATACAGTTGATTCCCTCTCACCAGGCAACGGGGGCGGCGAAACCAGTGCTTCCTGTTGCGGGACTGCAGAATCACCAGCTGAAGTCAATGTCGAAGCCACTTGTGGAGGTAAAGAATCCGTGGCTGGACTGCTCAGGTTACGGGCTGGGCGAAGATGAACTCTGTTTCTTCTCAGAATTCCTGTCGGAGTCTGTATCAGATAAGATCGAGGTGCATCATGTCTCTGCAACACTTCCCCTGGAATCCACCTTCGATGTCCCATCTTTAAATAAACTTGATCGCCTTTCTGCAAAGGAGATAAATCTTTAGTTTGTCTGTTATAATACTTTTTACTTCGCTCCTTATTATCACGTAATTTCCTAACTGTAGCTTTAGAAGGGAACTTTGGGTTCAAAAGACTAGATTTAACAGGAAATAAAGTTCTCAGTTGACTCCCCATCAACATCTCAGCAGGCGAGGGTAAATTATCTTTAGGGGTATTGTTATATTCCAACAGTGCAAGGTTACAGTCCGTTTTGGTAATTTTAGCTTTAAGCAAGATTAGTTTAATAGACCCAACTGCTTTCTCGACTGTCCCATTGGATCTGGGATAATATGGTGATGAAGTTACATGGACAAAATCATATTCGAAAGCAAATCTAGAAAACAATTCACTGTTAAATGGTGGGCCATTATCTGTATGTATTTTCCTTGGTATGCCATGTGTACGAAAGATTTGCTTAAGTGCACTGATAACATTCTCAGATGTTATGGATGTCAATTTTTTAACTTCAATAAATTTTGAATGGTAATCAACTATTAAAATATACTGTTCACCATTACTGTAAAAAAAAGTCGATTCCCAGTTCTTCCCACGGACGCACGGGTACAGGATATGACGTAAGTTCTTGTTTAACATTAGCTCTCTGGGTAGACTGGCAAGTAACACAAGATAAAACATAATTTTTTTATATCTGTTGTCATACCAGGCCAATAAACTCCTTTTTAGCTTTATTAATGCACGAATTAACACCCTGATGAGCTATGTGAATTTTTTGAAGCATTTCAGTTTTCAAAGCTTCAGGTACTACTAATTTATTTCCAACAAATAAAAGATCATTATGTTCATTTAATTCGGTTTGCTTAACCCAATACGGCCTTAGAGCTTTGGATATTGAGCTGTACTGTTTAGGCCAACCTTCCTTGATAAATTTTTTCAATTCCTGCATTATCGGATCGCCAAGAAGTGCCCGTTTAATTGCATTTGTTTTATCATCACTTGTCGTTAATATTGTATAAACTGTAGCAGCATCCCCCTCTAAAAATGGCGCCCGAAATTCCTCTAAAGAAGGGCTACGGGACAGTGCATCGGCAATGTACAATTTCTTCCCAGGCACATGAACCAAATCAAACTGATATTTAAACAATTCAAGAGCCATTCGTTGCAATCGAGGAGACAGTTTCTCAATGGGTTTTTCAATAACCCTAAAAGAGGTTTATGATCAGTCACTACCAAAAACTTTTTCCCATAAATGTAATAATGAAACTTCCTACAACCATTCATAATGGCCAAAAGTTCCTTTTCAATTTGACTATACCTTTGTGGAATATCACTTAAAGCCGAAGAAGAATAAGCTATTGGATGATTATCTTGTAACAAAACTGCTCCCAAGCCGTACTGGCTACTATCAACAGAAATTACAGACTTTTTATTAGGATCGAAAAAGGAAAGTACCGGAGCATTAGTAATACATTTTTTGAGTTCATCAAAAGCCTTAGCCTCATTTTCAGACCATACAAATTCACTCTTCGTACTAAGCAATTGCCTCAAAGTTCCAGTTTTATCAGATAAATTCGGAACAAATTTGGATAGATATTTTATCATACCAAGAAATCTCTGCAATTCACCCTTATCAGTGGGGACTCTATAGTCCAAGATTGCTTTAACTTTATCCTCCGACACACTAATACCCTCACTTGACAAATTATAGCCCAAATAGTTTACCGAAGAGACTTTAATTTTGCTTTTAGTTTTAGACAATTTTAAATCACACTTTCTGGCTCTTTCCAATTTTTCAGAAGCGGCCAATCCCAGCAAAGCACTTGAATGTTGGTTAACTACAAAAAACTGCAAAAGTTCACTCCTCCCTCCATATTTGCAATTCAATTCACACATTCCAACTACCCTTAAATGATGACCTGTATATGTGATCTCAAGATCTTTTCTGTTTTACACAACATGGTATCACCTTTAACCACATTATACTTATCAAGTGGTAAAATATTAGCCTGTGCACCTGAATCTATTTTAAACAATATTTTTTCCCATTAACTCCAATCCATTCTGTCCTAATGTCCAGAACCACAGAATCAAAATTTAATAACTCTAGAGCAGCATCCTCAATCCCGACATTTTCATTGCCTACCTCATTTACGGCTCTATTTTTGCAAGCACCTGAAAAATAATTTAAATTTTCGCATTTAAAACACTTTTTACCGAATGCCGGGCATTTACCAAACGCGTGCCGAGACAAACATCTTCCACAAACCTTCTTCAGAGGTTTTTCATCATAACTTTTAGTTCTACCTATTGTATTCTGCCTGTCCCCCTCTCTCTGAGACCGAAAAAACCCCTGCCGCCTGGAACTTGATATTTTATCAATATGGGCATTGTTATTTTCATTCATTAATTTAATTTCTCTATCGCTGCTCTCCTTTGCCTTACAATAATCAACTGCTTGGTCCAAACTCAAATCAGCTTCAATCAACAGCTTTTCTTTTATACTTGAATCTTTAACTCCTATTATAAGTAAATCCTGTACTAAAGACGACGCCTGGGCACCAAAATCACAGTCTTTTGCTAAAACTTTCAAATTAGTAACAAATTCATCAACAGTTTCCATTTCTTTTTGAATACAATTAAAAAATCGATACCTTGCAAAAACTGTGTTCTTCCTAGATGCAAAATGCTCAGTAAACTTTTGTATTACCACAGAGTAATTCACCCTCTCCTCATTTGTCAATTCGAAACTATTATATATATCCAAACATTGAGGACCCATTAAATTCAATAGCAGTGCAATTTTAATATTATCAGATTTAGCAATCTTCTCAGACGCTACCAAGTATATCTCAAAAGACTGTTTAAATTTATTCCAATTAGCAGCGAGATTTCCATTCATTTCAAAAGTAAACGGCAGTTTTGCAGAAGCCTCCATAACTATTCATATACACCAAAAACAAACTGCTTACCAAATACAATCCGACAAGCTTCCCTCACGACTTCGCCGCACTCACTTCCATAAGAATGCTTTCAAACACCAAGTCTACTTTCCCGCTGCCACCATGTTATGTGGTATAAATAAGAACTCGATACTGCAATCACAAATTTATTAAAATCGACTAAATACAGCAGTGTATACAAGCATGCCGTTCTGGCCTCAGATTCATCGTACTTATACATTCTGCCAAGCCACGGTTACAGTTTACAATTCATTACGATTACGATACACACATCAAGTACCCAATCACATCACGTCACACCCAGTTTTAATTTTTAATAGCTGATAGGGGGTATGAATTCTTACATTATCCTTATAAGTAAATCATCAAAGCATAATACAGTTACTTTCATAAATATAAAGTTTATTAATCAATACTATTTTTCTTACTTTAACTTATCTCAAGACCTTGTCAACAACTTCCATCTCACTACAAACCATTTATTAGGTAGTAAAGGGTTTGTAGTACCACAATTTTGTATACTTGATGAAATAGTGCTTTTTAAGACCAAAAAAAATTTTTTTTTTTTTTTTTTTTTTTTTTTGTTATACAATTAACTTCCAATGCTCTATCACAGAACATTCCCAAAAACCAGGGGCGTAGCTACCGCCGTATCAATTATGCGGGGCTCCCAACGTAATTGAGATGTATCGAAATGTGTGTAAGCAAAAATTAATAAAAATGTCCCTTTTTTTTTTTTTTTTTTTTTTTTTCAGAAATGGGAAAAAGTTGCCACTTCTGTTGGTTATTAGCAGATCGTCAAAGCAAATCGTGCATGGGTTAACGGTGTTTCCATTAGAAGCAATTTTACGCAAACTATACTTGACCATGAAAAGTCACAGCAGCATATTAATGCATCCCTATCTTATAATAATTGGTTACAAGGAAATACCATCGATACTCTATTGCAAAGTGAAATCAATAGTAAAATTACATTCTGGAGAGATGTATTGCATCGTATAATTAATGTTATAATTACTTTAGCATCTTGTAATCTACCTTTAAGAGGCCATGATTCTGATTCTGGAAATTTTATGGCAATTTTACATTTGCTATCTAATTATGATGCAACTTTAAAAGAACTTCTAAAACCAAAAGGCAAAATAAATTATTTAAGCCCTACGATTCAAAATGAAATTATTAATTTGCTTGGTACCGCAGTTAGGAACAATGTTATCCCAGAAATTAAAAAAAGCTCCATTTCTGAAAATAATTTTATAGAATTATTATAGAAGTTTTTCAATACATCTCGATTACAGAAAATGATGATAATGTGCCTAAAGAATTAAAATTCTGAGAGTCCTTTTTGGGGTTTACAGCAGTATCCGATTGCAGAGCTGAAGGACTTAAAACTGAAATTTTAAATACGATTAAAGAATATGGAATTGATTTGACTAAATGTAGAGGACATGGTTACGATGGAGCAAATGTTATGTCGGGTGTTTATGGAGGATTACAAACCCTAATAAAAGAGCATGCTCCGAATGCCGATTATGTTCATTGTGCTGCGCACGCATTAAATTTAGTTTTAAACGATGCTGTGAAACATGTTCGTGAAGTGTCGACTTTTTTCGATATGCGATGAGTGCTTGTCGACTTTTTTCGATACTTTAGAAAAAATATATACATTTTTTGGCCATAGTATACAACGCTGGGCAATGTTAAGTGACGATTCATCTGAAAAATATTTAATTACCCTTAAAAAGGTATGTCCTACCAGATGGTCTTCAAAGAAGATGCTTTATTAGCGTAAAGAAAAGTTATTTATAAATCATGAAAACTTTGTACCAACTAAATTTAATTTCTAAAAAAAAAAAAAAAAAAAAAAAAGACGAAAGTGAAGAATGTAAAAATATAATTAACATTTTAGAGAGTTATGATTTCTTAGTGCTTGTCACATTTTTTTCTTCACTATTTGAAATCATTAATTCTGTTTCTAAAGCTCTACAACATGAAAATAATGACTTACAGAAAACTAGTATTTTATTAAGTAACCTTTTAAATAGACTGTGCGAATTAAGAAATCAAAATTCATTCAATAGTTTGCTAAATGAGTCCAAACATTTAGCAAAAGAGTGGAGGGTAACAACTGTTTTTAAGAACAAAAGGCGAAAGATAGCGAATCGTTTTTTTTTTTTATGAGTTATCACAAGAGGAGAGAATTTCAGACCCGGAATACTATTTCAAAGTTAATGTCTACTATTGCTGTTTAGATATATTAATTTCTCAAACTAAACAGATTTCAGAGCCTTTGCGACCTGAGTATTATGTTCGAAATATTACAACCGGAGAAACTCCTGTCTTCTTCAAACGAAGAGATATTAAACGCTTCTTGAAAACTGTCGGCTAAATACAGTAAAGACATCTCAGTTAATCTTTATGACCAATTAAAGGCTCTAAAAACATGTTTAAAATCTGAAATTCAAAAAATTCATTCCATTAAGGAACTCATTGAATTATTGCTGATAAAATTCAATAATCTTGCATCCAGTTACCCAGAGGTAATAACAGCATGTTTTTTGTTCTTGACCCTTCCAGTTACAACCACAACTGCTGAAAGAAGTTTTTCAAAATTATAAAACTGATAAAAAAATTACCTAAGAACTTCGATGGGAGAGGAACGCCTGTCACTATTGTCCATAGAGGCAGAAACTTTAGAAAAACTAAAGTCATCATCAGCTATAAATGATTTAAAAATCAGTTTGCCGAAAAAAAGGCAAGGAGAGTGTATATTTAATTTGAATTGTTTGTAAAAATTTTGGAAAAAGTGACAGATAGATAATTACGATGAATAAATATTTCTTTTAATTTCATGCAAAATTTTTTTTTTTTCTTTTGTGAGAAATCTTTACCCTTCCTAAAGGCCCCCAAACAAATTTTTATACGGGGCCCCACCAAGGCACGCTACACTTTTGTCTAAAACTTTCCATTAATTAATAAATGACACTCTGTAACAGATACTTTAACAAAACTATGAATAATAACTTAAAAATATAGTATATATTTAATACTGTGTTGAAAAAAGCAAGTGAAATTTTTTTTACTAAAAGTGCTAGCTTTCATTTTCAATTTTGTAAAATTTTACAGTAAACTAAAACTATGTCAAATGATAGTTTTTAAATATTTTTGCTTAATTAAAATAGATGTCTTGTAATAACTGAAGTATTACTAAAATATTAAACAGAAGCCTAAATAAGGAAGGGGTAACTATTGCTTATGTTTTAGGATTTTTTTTTTTTTTACAGAGAATGATTAATTCTTCACATTATAACAGGGGCATAGGAGCTGGGGATGCTGTGACTCTCCCTGAAATATTTCAGACAGGCTTAGCCAGGGTTTCCGACCCGCCCACAAACCCGGGTGAGTTTAACAAAAAAAAAAACTTAAAAAAACCTAATAAAACCCACACAGAAGTGGGTTTTATTGGGTTTTATTAAAAATTATCAAAATTTTTCCTTTCTTTCATTTAAATCATTTGTTATTTGACATTAAATACATAGAATATTACCTATATAACTTAGTGCATTATATTAGATAAATATAAATATGCCAGTTTAATTTTTTTATAATTATTTTCCAACTTCAACATAAAGAATAATAACCTTTTTAAAAATAATATCTTGAGCCAATTCTATCTGCAATATTTGTTTTGAAATGAACAGGTGTAGAATGCAAGCGGGGATAACTTAGTAATTTATCTCTTAAATGAATAAGCTTTTAAATACGAATAAAATATGTAATTATCAGTATAGTGACCAAAAAAAATCCTTTCCCAGAGAAGAGAAAAATGGGACATGTCTCTCTCTTACAGCTTACAAGCATGCATCTCAAGAATGAATTCAGGTTCAGGAAACCATCCTGTATTCTATTAGTTGCTGCATTACTTTAGTACTAAGAAATATAAATCTGATTCATTACACATTGTTTATGTGGGATTTAATATCAGACATATTAATTCTAGATTTTTTAAAGTAAAAAGGAATATATATTCAAAGCAAAAATGAATAACTATAAAGAAAATTATTAAATAAATAGTAGTTCTGCAGTAAGTTAGCCTGCAAAGGCTTTACTGACTTATATTCTAACTAGAAAATATAACTATGACTTAAAAAACATAAAGGTAAAAAAAATTAAAAAGTTAAATTTAAAAGTAATAGAAAACAGCCAATCAAAAACAACATATTTTTCTATGTGAACAATAATATACTTTTATCTATAGTCATAAAACAAATTAGGAGCCCTTTATAAACATCAGCAGAAAAAGATAGTACTGCATTAAAGTTGAAGTTATTTTTATATTTTAATTAATTAATTATTATTTTGTAATGAAAGTTTTCTTTTACACTAAAACTATTCTGTTTTGAAATAAAACCATAAAATTTAAATCCAAAAAGTGTTATACTATAAGAAAATCTTAATAAAACCCAATAAAACCCAAAAATACCCAATAACCCCCCCCAAAAAAACCACCTGGGTTGGGTTTTTTAAAAAAAAACGGGTTTTTTAAAACCCTGGGCTTAGCTCTCCTGGACAAATTCTCACACCGCATCAGTTTATAGAACATTGTTTACCTCAAATCTGATTTTTTAAATGTAGTCTTTTCCTAGAAAATTTACACAATACAAAACAAAGAGGGGGGATGGTGAGCACACTTGCCTTCATCCTTTTTCTCATTGTTTACAACCCTATTCATTCCAATTCTCGGATAGACATAAAGAAATAATTAAAGTGGTTGATATAGCCGCCGGAACACAGTCTTGCAGAATTCTGTGAGCTGATGGCTGAAGATTTTTTCATCCAAAACGATCGTACTAATTGACAAGTATCTTTTTATCTGTTATTATACAGAGTTTTATTTATGCCATCTTTTAACACCAGTTTTTTGAGTGTTTTTTGTTAATTAACATGGTTGTTCCACATATGGTGCAAGTGCCTTGTACATTTAAATTCATGTTCCAAAATTTTTAAGGCGGTCATTTGTCTATTAAAATTTGTCAATAATGCCATCAAAAATGCAGTAGTAATAACCCATTTTATAACCCCACACTGTGTTCCCAGCTCTCCTACTTTACAAAGTTCCTACGTTACTGCATTATAAAGGAATTTTGCTTTACATATTAATACAGTAAATACATATATATATGTGTGTATGAGTTGTATAATTTTATTTTCCTTTCTTTTTACAGATATTACAAAATAATATGCACACAACAGGTAAGTTTAGCATATTTTAAAATAAAATAATTTTGAAAACGATTTATATTTGTTTGCAGACTCCATGTACTTGTCAAGAAGTAACTGTGACTTCACTGTAACTGTGTAGCGCGCTCTGTATTTTCTGATTTTATGTCAGTCTAATAAAGAACACTTGAAGATATAACGTGGCATAATCGTAGTTGAACTTTAACAAGTTAAAATCTAAGAACATAATTAGATATTCTATAATGGAATCATCTTTAAGGCAGCAAGATGCTTGAATTTAAGCAGAAATGAAACAGAAGAGTGGCGACGTTTTCATCAAGGTTTTGAAATATTTCGAAGGGCTAGAATCTATGACAAGAAAGAAAGTGCTGTTAAAGTTACAATACTGTTAAATTGTGTTGATGAGCAAGCAGTGATCTTATTTAACACTTTCCAGCCCACGGATGCACAACGAGATAATCTTGATGAAGTTCTAAAA
Organism: Cheiracanthium punctorium; assembly: GCA_038373885.1. Classification (NCBI taxonomy): domain Eukaryota; kingdom Metazoa; phylum Arthropoda; class Arachnida; order Araneae; family Cheiracanthiidae; genus Cheiracanthium; species Cheiracanthium punctorium. The sequence continues at coordinate 25,609 of JAWZYV010012138.1, read as the reverse complement.
GCTTTCAAGGATTATGCTAATCCAAGATGAAATGTTATTGTGGAACATTGTGTATTCAGTTGTCGAGTTCAGCAAATGAGTCAGTGTTTCAATGAATTTCTTACTGACTTCTGTAAGCTGATTAAATATTGTGAATATGGAGACTTGGGTGATTCAATATTGCGAGATCACATTGTCTTGGGAATAAATGACAAACAACTGCAGGAAAGGCTGTTACGTAAAACTGCATTGACTTTGGAAAAGACTGTTGAATTTTGTAAAGCTGCCAAAATCGGAAAGAGACAGCATTTTATTGTACAGCAGAAGTAGGAAGTAAACTTCTCTGAGTCAAGAAGGTACCACCCCGAGGATTGGTACCCATCCAGAGGGTTGGATTAACAATTTAGTAATTGTTGAAAAATCAGATGATACAATGAGGGTTTGTTTAGATCTACAAGATTTAAATAAAGTAATAAAGAGACAGTATCACTTAATACTGACTATTGAGGAATTAATATCTAAGTTATGCAATAAATCTGTATACAGTGTATTTGATTTAAAAGATGGTTTTTATCAGATCAAGCTTGATAGTGAATCTAGTAAATTATGCCAATTTAGTACTCCATTTGGCATAACTTATAAATTTAATAGACTTTAATTTGGAATATCAGTTGCTCCTGAGTTGTTTCAGAAATCTAATGAAATTAATTTTCGTGATATTCCTGGTGGAATAATTGATTTGGATGATATGTTAATATGTGCCGACAGTGATAAAGAGCATGATGATATTTTGAATAAGGTTGTTGAAAGGACTAGAAAATTAAATGTTAAATTTAATTAAAATGAACTGCAATTTAGAGTAAATGAGTTTAAGTAAGTACCTTGGACATGTATTTAATAAAAATGGTATGAAATCTGATCCTGAACAGGTTAAAGTCATTTTAAACCTGCAGATTCCTTGTAATAAAAAAGAATTGCAGTGCATTCTGGGTATGATTAATTATTTAAGAAAATTTATCCCTAACATGCCTCAAATTACCGCCCCCTTAAGGGGGCAGTAATTTGAGGCATGTTAGGGATAAACTGTGAGACATGTTTGAGAGTTCGCACATTTGTATTTAAAACATCGGTTCAATTTAACTGCCAATTCATACTAAAGCTCTCAATGAGTTAAAAAATAAAATAACCAAAGCCCCAGTTTTGGCAAATTTCGAATCTACTAAACAGATAACATTACAATGTGATAGCTCCAAAAGTGAATTGGGGTATTGTCTTCTTCAGGTGGGACAGCCAGTGGCCTTTGCATCAAGAGCCCTGTCTGATGCAGAGTAAAATTATGCATAGGTTGAAAAAGAATATTTGAGTATTGTGTTTGTTACTAAAAAATTCCATAATTTTATGTATGGTAGAAAAACAATTGTACATAAAGATCATACACTCATTGTGTCTATTCATAGTAAATATGTTGTCAATGTCTCCTAGAATACAAAGAATTAAGTTAAAATTGCTTAAATATGATCTTGATATAAAATGTGTACCTGGTAAACATATGTATGTTGCAAATTGGCTCTCGGTCTTATATAAATGACAATTGTAGTGAAGATGAGTTTTTAAAGGAAATTGTACATTGTGTTAAAGCAACAAAACATTTACAGGTTACTGAGAAAAGACTAAAGCAATTTAAAGAATGCAATCTAAGCGATTTGTAATGAATAATTTAATATTCTTGTATAAAAATGGATGTCCACATATCAAAAATGTTGTTCCTGAAAATGTGATATTCTATTTTAAACTAAGACAAGATCTTTTTAAAGAAGATGGAATTGTTTTCTTAAATGGTAAAATTGTAGTTCCCGTGCATTTAAGAAGAGACATGTTACATAAAATAAATGAGGAACATTTTGGTTTAGAAAAAAGTCAAGGGCTAGAAATTTTTTTTACTGGCCAGGTATATCTAATGATATAGAAAATTTAATTGCAAAAAGTGTAAGCCAAAATATTTGTAAGGAGCCCCTTATTTTGCATAAAATCTCCTCCTTGCCTTTTGAAAAAGTATGTTGTGGCATTTGTGAGTTCGGGGAAAGGGAATATTTAGTGCTGATGGATTATCTTACAAAAGGGTTAGAAATAATTCCAGTTGTTGCTAAAAGTGCTGGTGAAATAGTAAAATGTTTAAAAGTATGGTATTTTGTACTCATGGAGTTCCTAGGTATTTATTTAGTAGCGAATAACATGCCTTTCAATTCTAGCGAGTTCCATAGATTTGCTTCTGACTGGGATTTTGAAATAATTAATAGCAGTCACAGACATCCCAAATTAAATGGACAATCTGAGAGTGGAGTTAAAATTGCTAAAAATCTACTTAAAAAATGCTATGAGTCAAATCAGGATATTTACGTTGATCTTATGGAATATAGAAATACACCAATTAAGGGTTTGAATGTTTCCTCTGCACAAATGCTAATGAATAAAAGAAGCTGTACAAAATTGCCTATAAATAGGGATTTGTTAAAAACAGCTGCAATCGGGTACCAGGGATAAAATTATAAAAAAGCAACAAACCAGTAAAAAATATGACAGGACATTAAAACAGTTGAGTAATTTCTCCAGCGGTCAAAATGTATTGATCCAGAATGGTAATATATGGGAAAGCGCTAAATATGTTAGGAAAGACAAAATGCCACATAGTTACTGGGTAAAAAAGGAAAATAATCACATTGTGAGATGCAATAGAGTTCATTTAAGAACAACTGAAAATGAATCACAGATGAGTGGCTTTATAAGTGATTATAGTTTTGGAGATTATTTGAATCAAAATATTAGTGCTGAGAGTTCTGAGAACAATCCTAGTATGAACTCTTAATAATTATGTAACAAGGTCTGGTCGTATTGTAAGATCACCTGAAGGATATGGTGTATCAAATTAATTGACGATGAATGCTTTTTAACTTTGAGTATTAATTTAGTTTGCATGTGTTTTAAAGTATTTGTTATGTGTTATGAACAAGTTTTAAATTGTAATATTTTAAATTTATGCATTTGGTTTAAGTGCATTTTAATGGTTTTAAGAATTTAATAATTGTAAAAGTTTTTGAAAAAACGTTTGTGTTTGTATATTTAACTTTGAAAGGAAGGTGTTTGCAGACTCCATGTACTTGTGTAATGAAGTAACTGTGACTTAACTGTAACTGTGTAGTGCTCTCTGTACTTACTGTTTTTGTGTCAGTCTAATAAAGAACACTTCGAGATATAACAATATTCAAAAATTAATATAAATAATGGAAAGTTACACATTGCTCAGAGATAAATTACAACTATTTCATACTTTAAGCTATAAACTAAAAAAAATTTAATACAGGTGCCTGATACAGAGTTTGAGGAAGACAGCATATAGGTAGATGACATAGAGAACGAGAAGATTTATGCTACAAGTAAGTCACACCAAAGTAATTGAAACAGTCGTCACACTTAAATATTGAGAAGAGCTTTAACTGATTAATATACATTAAGATAAAATTAGATACTTTACAATATGATGGGATACAAATCATAGTTATATACCAAATGAAATTTTTAGTATTCCAAACTGTTAATCAAATAGTTGCAGGCAAATGATCAAATTAATGCACATTTTTAAGTGTTTATATTCATTTGTATTTGATAAAATAATATTTATGCCATGACAGTATTTTTAAAATCTTTTTTTGGCCAAATATGAAGACTATAAAAATGTTGTTTTTTGACAACAGTTAAACAAACAAACAAAACCCATTATGAGTTGTTTTGTTTATTAGTAATTCCTTACATTTCTAACAAATTTGTCATAAAACCCTGCTTATGTATAAATATATTTATTTAAAAAGTCTTCTTTTCAGATTCTCAAGAGGTATCACCCCCCCCCCCCCCGCGCACTGTATCATGGAACTTATCTTCAGACAGCAGTATGCATATAATTTAAATTAATAAATTGTAACTTACAAACATTATATTATGTAATTTAAATTAATGAATTGTAGTTCATATTTTTTTTTTCTTTAATAGAAAATATTTTCTCTACTCCTTTGACCTCCCTAAAATATATAGATACCAAAGATGTAAAAACATAAAAACGAACATTTATTTATTAACATTTCATAGTTGTTAATTTATATAAAGTATTTATTATTTCTGTATTGCTAGAAACAAGAATATGAAATTTTAAACTAACACTACAGAAGAGAAAAGAATTTCCATTGAATAACACAAAGTAGAAATAAATCATGCATTAATTATATGTTAAACTTTTTTCACTAAAAAAGCTTTTAGTATTTTACACATTTGATCCTGTTACTTATGCATCAGCCTTAATTATTAATAATTAATTTGCAGAAAAAACTACAAAAACTTAAAAACTAGTTGACAAGGTAGATGCAAGAAAAATGTAAAACACAAAATAAAAATAAATGATTACATAACATCCAGTAACCACTTAATTAACAATAAATAAATTTTCTTTTAGATTCATCATCTAAAACAAGATTAATGGAATATCAAAAAAGAAAGGCATCGACAATGAAATTGATGAAATGAGAGAAGAGCAGAAAAAATTGTGTACAAAAATAGACATCATGAAAAAGGAACTACGTGAAATTAAAGAAGACAATAAAAAATACAAGTAGCTATAGAAACCAACAACGCAATAACTAATATCATTAAAAACTTTCTTTCTATGTTAGTGCAAATGATTGTACAAAAGAAGGTATTTCTTTTGTAGAGGGTGAATAAAAATTTTATTATTAATGCAAACACTTACATATTTTGTGTGCATACATCAATGTCATGATTTTAAGTTGCAGCTTGTAACTAAAGCTACTTGATTGCATAATATATGTGCAGTATCTCTTGGGGAGTTGAGTTGTCTGGATCATCATCTGAATACTCTACTGGAAATAATATTTCTTCTCTATATTTTATATAGATGTTATGTAACACAGCAACAGCCATCATAATATCCCATGTATATATTTTCACACCACTTTTATCCAGAATTCTGAACTCAGATTTCAGGACTCCACAACATTGTTCAATCACATTTCTTGTTCAAGCATGTTTTTGATTTTTAAAAGTGTTCCTGAGGTGTGACTAAGTTAAAAAAAAGTGTTTAACAAACATGTTTCTAGTGGATAAGCACTGTCACTCAATAAATATTTGTTAAATTGCAATTGTATGTAGAAGACTTTTCAATCTACACAAGCATCAGATATGTGAGTCATGACAGCAGTCAAGCATACAATATATTTAAATCTGAAACACAAACCTAAAAATAAATTGTACGCATTTAGTTACAAATTAAGAATTATGTAAGTGACTAGCTAACTGAAAAATATATCAATCAGTATAATACATAATCCATAGTGTAAAAATGGAGAGATTGAGCAATGGTCACTTTATTTGCAAAATGCAAAAGAAATACGTTTATCATACTTAGAAAGAAAGATTTTCAAGTACAACCTCTCAAAAAGGTATTCAAGCATAACTCAAATATCCTATGTCAGTTTCATATTTAAAATATTCTCCATAAAAGTAAATCATGTATGATAACTTCTTATATTTCTTGATGTGTTTTTCCAAAACCTAAGTAGTTATCAACAAATCTAAAAAGAAAATTTGGCTATTACTCTAATACTTTTTTTGAGTGAAAAAAAGGTTTCTTTCTAGGGCTTACCCATTTGAAAGAGAATGGATTGTCTTTGGTAAAAGACTATATAAACTATGTGCTGTCCATTATATTACTATATTATTGCATTATTATTAATGCCATCCTTGATATTATTATATATTTCAATTTTTATGAATTATTGCATATATTATTTATATTTGTGTAATTTTATACAGATCTTGTATTCTACCTGTTCTCCTAAGGTCTTAAAATCCATAGGAAATTATATATACTTTTAAAATACCATGTGTGTGTACAGCTGCTTTGGGTGAAATTTCCAGTAGTCATAATGCCAGCTTTAATGCATTGAAGCATGGCCAAAATTTTAATGAGCAGAGATGGGAATTTGCACTTTTTGACTTGTCACAGGTGAAAGAACCTCTTGGCATGACAAGTAAATTATTAAGTTTTTAAAATAGTATGTTGAGAAATAAATTAGCACTCATGTTAGAAAGATTTCATACACTAAAAATCGGAATTTTCTGGCAATGTTAAAGTAAAATTTAGGTATGATCTCCAAACAAAGCTCATTTAATAAACTTAACAATGCAACTCTTAATTAAAAATAATAAAATTACCATTAGCACATTAATAGAATATTTTCCTCTTCTGTTTATCTAACTGCACTAATCTGAGCAGCTGGGCTTATCCACATAAATATAAATTGCACCTCACACATTTTGAAAATTTGAATTTTGAGTAGAATCCCAGATATACTCTTTGTATTTCTTCAAGTGACATTGGAAATTCAATATATTTCCTCACAATTTTTGACATTGCTCAAAGAATAATATTAAAGAATACTTGTCAAAGGTTGGGATATTTAATAAAAAAACAGAGTCTGCTGCAACACTGAAAACTTCCAGTAGCTAGTACTTAAAGACTAATTAGAACCAATGTAAAAAAGAAAGTAACATAAGAGACTTACATTTTTTATAATCTCAAAACAGAATAAAGTTTTATCTGCAGCTTTTCACTTTAATATGTAATTTCTTACTTGCAACTCTATTGAGTAGCCGCAATTTCTTTCAGGGATGTGGGGATGTTACTCCTCTGTTAATAAAGTCTGCTTCTTTTGATAAACAAAACTGTTTGATAAAAGAATGCTCATGTAGCTGAAAAGGGTTTCTCACATCTCTCAACCTCCAAAACTTCCACAGATTTGTGCGATGAATGTGTCTTCTTAACATATACACATATAACAGCTCTCTCATTGTACTGAAAAAGAAAAAAAAAAAAATAGACTACTAATAAGAAAAGCATTACTCATCTTATTTTCACAATAAAAGAAAATGCATTAAACATGTTCATTGATTTGTACAGTTAATTTGAAACTTCTATTTCAAATTAACTGTAAGATTTTGTTTTTAAAATCACTAACAAATTGGAACTAAAGCAGGGTTCATACTCAATTTTAGACTAGATTAAGATAAGTCATGTTAATGCATCGATTATAAAATACTTTCTAACACAATTACAGTCATTCAGAGTAACTTTTTTCTGTATTTTCATTTGCCTTTGTTTTAATATTATTTTCAGACTAAATGGAATAAAATGGAAGAATAAACCCTAAATTTTTAGCTTAATTTATGGCTGTTCTTCGAAAAAAAAGAACTCTGTTTTTAGTCTTGGTACACAAATTGAAATAAACTAATAGCACCATGGTCTCCAAAAAATTCCAGATGGTTCTTCATAAGCTGCTTTACACACTGCGATAAGCGAAAACGCTGTGGCTTTTGTGAAATTTTCAGAAAAAATTCTTAAACAGGGATCTGAGCTGCAAGATTTTTCGAAGAGTGACGCGCTTTGCGAAAATTTCCGATTTTAAAGAATTTTTTCTAAAAGTTTTGAAACCGATACAGATTGGCTTGTCTTCGCAGTTTGTAATACAGCTTGTAAAGAGACAGTTTCAAAATTTTGAAGTGCCTGGCATAATTAGTTTATTTGTAATTATGTACCAAAATCACATGATTTTTTCGAATAACACCGTTATGTAAATTAATAAATGCTGATAATAAAAGCAAAAAATAATAGGTAATTGGACTGGTGAAAAGTTACCCTGCCATTCGGGATTACGTTGAACCAGTATCAGAAAATTGAATATAAAATACGTTGTTTCATTCAATCTATTTGTAAAGATAACTTTAAACTAGTAAAATTAAGCATCTAAATATTTGAAAAATCATAACCTCCTGTTCTCAACATCACAAAGTTTAGATATTTTAAATAACATCAAAGACTGTATTAGGTAGGAGAAGTGACATAAGAATAGCATAAATATACTGTAAAAAACTATTTTTTTTTAACTTTTAAAAATTTCAGAATTTTTTTTAATTTAAAAAATATATGTTTGCATATTTTTTTATTCACACATGTTATACAGGGTGTCCATAAATTAATGATAATAAAATAAAATTGAAATGTAATTCTACAAATATGAGAAAATGATTTATATTGATATAATCTTTAGTTTAAGTTATTTTATTTAATTTGATTTCTCTGCGAATGGCAAGAGGCAAACTTGTTTGTTTAAAAACAAAATGGTGTCATGCAGTTATAAAGCAATGTGTGTTCTCTGCTTACAGGAAATGCATTTGATTTAAACAAGTTTAATAAACCCCCGTCAATTGGAATAGTCAGTTAAAAGATCGTTAAAACAGTTTTCGAGTTATTGCCATAAGCGTAAAGTTTTCTAAATTATTGGGGGGGCTGGGCCCCACAACCACATTATATTCACGTCAGTGGCGTAGCCAAGGGGGGGGATGTTAGGGGGGTCATAACTGCCCATGAGGAATTTTTTGCCATACAAAATGTATATTCTTCACTCCCTTATCATACACACGTATACATATATGTGAATTGCAGAAGTCGTAACCCCCCCCCCCTTTCCATGAAAAATTTCAGGCTACGCCACGGATTCACGTACATATAACTTACTCATAGCTGCCAACTACTACGGAAGATAATTAACCACTTTTTCTACATGATTTTTCGGCTTAAAATATAGCAAAATTTTTGTGCTGCGCACACGAGCTGGTTACTATTTTGAAAAGAAAAAAATTAAAATTTATACTGTTTACAAAAAGTGGTTAATTATATTCCATAGTAGTTGGCAGCTATGACCTAAGTGTAAATTATTGGAGGCGCTCGAGCTCTATGGGTCCATAGAATTCTACACCTGTGTAAGGTAAGTATCCATGTTAGTATTGTTAGTATCTTTCTATCATGTTATAAGTTAAAAAAGAAGCAAAGTAAAAAATCCAAAGGAGGGGTAAAAAACATTTCCTATAAGATAGTGCATTTTAGACACATCTGAATTTTTATTCATTTCATACTTTACATTGCATAATCTGATTTTAATTAACCAGAGCCTGGCAAGGGCAGCTTATTGTAACATTGTGTGTTACGTGGTGTCACAATGAATACTAAATCATGATTGAAATCAAAAGAAGAAAATTTTCAAAAGTACAAGTAAAGGTTTTTTTAAATGTTTGTAAATAGCGTGAAATACTTTCTTTTTACGTTAGTATAAATTAGTTTTCTGTATTTAGTGGTAAATTATTGGGTGGGCTCAGCCCCTATTCACAATTTATTGGGGGGGCTCGAGCCCCATGGGCCCATATAACTCTACGCCTATGGTTATTGCAACTCAAATTCACTTAAAACTGTTACTTTTAAAAACTATAGGACTTTTGAACAGGTATTAAAACAAGCCAATGATATTATAAGACTCGAGAAAATGAATACAGCTTTTTCATAAACAGTATTATGCACTTTTAATGTACATTGTAGGGCAGTTCACATTTAAAAGGCTTCTGAATGTTACTTAACATGTTCTTTTAAACGTTGTAAACAATAAAAATTAAAATATCACTCATTAACGATTTTATAATATCGATATAACAATATTATTCATAATAAATTTTATAAAATTACTTTTCTTTGCATCCTGAGATTAAAGAAAAATATTACTAACCTTTAAATTTAACCATAAAAAATATTTTTAAAATCTAACTTTAAAAGCTGAAAAGTTTATAGTAAATACTCCCATTATTTTAAATCCAGAAAGCTAAATTTTAACCTTATGAGATACTATTTACACAGTGTTAACAATAAAGTAATAATTTTAAAAAATATTTTTTTTTTAAATTGACACACCTTTTCAAATGAAGTGTGATACCTACTTCTTTTGAACATTAAAATATTTTCAAAAACAGTAACGCATTCTGAGCCATTTATAATATTAAGAAAAAATTATGAAATTGATGCCATTCGTTCACAAGTGAGCTACTTATATCATTTTTGTGCACATACAATTTTATTGCAATGCATACGATATCTTTGTCTTTCTTGGTCACTGTATTAAAAAAAAAAAAAAAATGCACCAACATTTATGACAGGTCCTATTCATTGACAATTAGCCCAATTATAATATTATTAGAATGACTAATACAACATAAAAGAATAATTTAATGATATTTTAATATTTTAATTTAAATTCTGCTTTATGAAATGAGTCAAATAAAGATTTTACTAGAGGAAGCAGATTTTGGGCGTACTTCTAGTCGTGTTGGAGTATCGCATACAGAATGGTGACCTTCCTGCATCCATATAAAAGCATACTTCTTAGCCAGGAAATCTTCCAGAACTGGACCATTCATACCGATGCACATTGTTGCACTAAGTTTTTGAATGCTCATTCTGTTTCGGTCTGCTGTCAATATCAAATTCATTCTGCTGAACCCTCGCTTTACTTCTGCCGAAGAAACTGGTAGGATTTTTATTCTCTATGTTAATTCGCCCAAACAATTTTCTATAGTATGAAGTTTCTTATCTAGCTTCGATTTCTGAAAATATCTAATTTCCTGACTGGCAATTTCTTTTTCTTTGTCTTCTGAAGAAAAAATAGAAATTGACATCTTTATTATATCACAAAGCAATTTTATTTTTTCATCACCATAGAGCGACAGTTCAATTTCATTTTCTGGTCAGTTTGTTTTGTCTAGCACTTCAGTAGCACTTATAAACTCATTTGCATCATCGAATCGGGAACAGATATTGTCATTAAGCCCTAGCAAAAATTGTTTGTGAAATCTTACATAGTAAGTTTTATCTTTTTTAGATGCTTCAGGAATAGAAATATGTTTGAATGTCTTTTGTCATATTCCTTTTTTGCTTCCTTCAGACTAACTCCTGGGAGCTCTTTCATGGCTGACAGGGTTCTAGTTAGGGTCTTCAGCTCTGTGTTTGCATTCATTGCATTTGAATCTCTTGATTGTAAGTATAGAGATAATTGTTATAAAACATCTCGAACCAACATTATTTCATCACAAAAAACCATCCAACCATTTTTATCAGCATACCTTGAAACTTAGTTCTATCTTTCAATGAATGGGTAGTATCTTCACTTGTATTCTGTAAAAAATTTTCAAGTGCTTCATAAGATGTAAATACTGCAGTAACTGTTGAATATGAGGAGGAAATCCAACGAATATCGAAGATTTTTCCTATTTTCAGAAATTGACCACTTAGACTAACTGCTACTGCTTCGATTTCATGCTGGCTTTTCACGCTTAAAGAAAACAGGGAATACAGTGATTCCATAAATGACTGGAAATGTAATGAAACTGACTCTTTATCAATAACATCATGATTTGTTGAATCTAGTTTATGGTGTGAGAGACACCCACTGGAGGGGCCGACCCGAAGGTTTACGGCATAAAATCCCTCCAGGGAAGCTAGTTTATGGTTGAGACACTTGATAACAATCAAATTTGGATTCAATTCATTCTTTAAAAGAGTCGACACTGCTTTATATGCACCCTGAAGATTTGATGCACCATTAGATGGAAAACCAATCAACTGGTTTTTTAAAATACTTTCGGTGATCTTGTGATCAGCAAAACATTTGATGAGACTTTCAGCAATACAGTAACGGACTGACTGCAACCTTACGGTGCAACAGGTAAAGTTGTTGGACTTCTCTTTCCATGGAAACGTAAACGAAAAACTTGAACTACTCACTTGGGATTCAAAAACAATGCTAACACTTTAGTAACGACATTCGAATAACATACCTTACCCCCATTTTAAGCTTCAGATGTACACAGTCTTCCATTTCTTCAGAACCAGAAGCTTAGTAAGGGTTATTGAAACACCAACTGGAATAAGACGGCGTTGGTTTTTGGCATTCAGGTTGGTCCTTCAGTTTGCCATCTCATTCTTTATAAGTTTCGGCGATAGGGGTTTCCGGAACCATCTTTGGTTTGTTTTTTAACCTAGCCGCCCTGAGTAAATCGTCCTCCCCTCCCCTCCCTGCCCTCTCTTGTTGCGGCACTGTTCAGAAATCTTGAACATATGTTCTTTGAATGAAAATTCAGCGCGTAGTGAAGTAGAGTTGTTGGCTCTGTTCATTCAGTCTTCCCTTGAACGGGTGCCAGTCAATAGTCATAGAATGACAGATGTCATCAGGGGTGTGTATCTGTTTTCAAGGGTGTTGTAGCTTGTTCCTTTTTCTTTATGAACGAGAATTTGTGGCTGCGGTAACCCAATGGTTAAGGCGTTGGACTCGTAACCGGAAGGTTGCTGGTTCAAAACCGAGGTACCACTAAAGACCACTGTGTACATGCGATGTACGTACAAGTTAAATCCCTGTTTTTTCGAAAGTTTGCTCGGTGGTCACTAGCAGTTTCTGAGATGTGCCAATATTCAGAAGTCCCCCACCTTCTGATGAGGTTACAGATTGTGACGGGAAGGATGTATATGTAGTTCTAAGCCACACATTCGGTGACGTGAGCTGTCCTTTCCAGGCAAATAAGTAAACAAGAATTCATATTCGCTTTTTGCAATACTGACATTTTTTGGTACTAAGGAACTAGCAGATGTCCTAGGCAGGGACAGCGACCAATTCAATAATTCTCCAGCCAGGGACAATTGGCATCCCTGGCAGGGATTAATTAATATTTCTCCAGCCAAGGGAATTTGATTCTTAGCCTGGGACAATCCTCGGCATCCCTCCCGTCAATTGGCAGCCTGGTTTACAGTACTACGTATGAACAGCTCTAAAGAATATTAGGGCACCGGCACTTTTTTTGCTAGAAATTAAGCCCTGGGTGGAAAACAACATATAGCCGATATATTGTAAGGCTTATAAACGTAACTCTAAGTTTCTGAATAAGAAAACAATAAATAAAATATGATGGAGGTTACATGTTTTTTCTTTTTTTTTTTACTAACTTTAGTCTAATGCCTAAAATTTAATCTAATATGGTTTTTGTTCTTGCATTTTTTTCCCTATTAAAAATCTCATACCAATTAGAGAATAAGGAAGATAGAAGCCCTTTACAAATAATTCTCTAGCTTTTACTTTGATAACATGATAAAAAAACAAAATGGCATTTGTGTTTCTTCTAAATGAAAATATCGAAATGCAAACGTGTTGAGAAAACATAAAATTCTCCTCAGCTTAAAATTCACTTTTGATCATATTTATATGCATTAATTTACAGCTTATTTATTACACAGATAACAAATGTATCGTATGCATAATGTTATGAATTTTCGGGGCAACCCGCTGTTCTGGGGCTTAATATAGTTCGAAATTCGTATTGTATGTTTCAAATAGTTAAATTTTGCTTTTTGTTGCATCAGAATTGGTCAGCTAGAACCGGAGATACGGAGGTTTCGGTTTCCCCATTGTTTTTCTATGGCAGTTCTGGAAATCTTGAGAAATATTGGTCCTAGGCTAAGGTGACCAAACGTCGCCATTTTCCGGGGACAGTCCCCATTTTCAGGACGTTTTTCAAATTGTCCCCAGAATGTAAAAATGGAACTGGGGACAATTTTTAATTATTGCATTGTTTTTCAATTAAATTACTGTTAATTATTGCATTAATTATAAATGTCCCCGGTTTTGTTGTCAGAATCGGGGACATGTCCCCGATTCTGACTACAAAAATATGGTCACCTTATCCTAGGCCTTCGGTAACTTCACTTTTGGTGACTTATTTTTGGAGCAAAATTTGGCGATATTTTGCGAAAATTCGCCAACCTTGGCGACATTTTGGTCATCTGGCGCGATTTCTCCTATGGAGCGTGTAAAGTTGCTTTTGCTGCATTAAAATCACATAATAATCTAACATTTATCTTCTATGACGTAATCAAAATTCCCGCTTTATGCGGAATCTTCGAGAAATAGACTTTTCTGGAAGCTCCTCGTAACCTCTGCCTCCTCTATAAATACAAGCGCACGCTGCCCCGATAGTTCAGTGTGTGAATCGAGCTATCTGAGTGAGTACGTTCGCTTTGCTCTGAATTGATAGTGCTATAGAAGCAGTATTTTGGTTTGCTTTTCGAAGCTGATTTTGAAGAGCTGTGTGTAAATTCTTTATTACTGAGTCTTGAGGGATTGCTTGCGATATCTCTCGTATATTTTCACTGAATTTTTACCCGTGGATGTGTTTTATTTTATGTGAGAAATACAGCATTTGTGAAAGCTGATCTCAGCGGACTGCTTAAAGCACATTTCTGTCTGCTTGTGCTTGTGAATTTTGTTCAGCTGATTGTTCGACGAAGTTCTAGAAGCAATAAAGCTTGTGCTCCATCCTGACAAGTGGACTTTTTACAAGAACTTTCTACGCCAATTGGACTTTAGAACGACGAACCCAAGAAACGAGCAGAATTTTCTGCAACAATATTAAGTATTTAAGTTTATAAGCATACATTTAATACATAAAAAATATAGTCGAAAACGAACAATAAAATATTAAATACTTATTCTCCAGAAGATGGAGAATGGGAGGAGCCTAAGTATAAAGTAATTCACACACATTCGAGTGAAGAATTTCAAGGGCGTGGTTTTGATAGGTCAACGCACGGTCCATAGCAGCCCAGGCAAAAGAGTTTTTCACCCTCCCAAGTACAGGCCAAGTCAGTGAAGTACTGCTTCATTTCTGCGTTCTGATGACTTAACCACGGCAGAACACATAACTTAAAGAGTAAAATTAATTAATTTTGAAGAAGAAAGGTTACTTCAATCAGTTAAAATATTTTGGAAATGTTTGAGAATTCAGCTAAATTATAAAACTTAAAAAAATCTTAAAAAGCTCAAGTTACTCACTTTTTATTAAACTTTTATGTTAATTATGGTATTTAATTATGGCTTTAATCAAAACACTGAATAAATACGCGCGCGCGTGCACACACACACACACGCACAATAATAATAAAGAAAATCTCTGATGCGAAATAAATCACAAATTAAAATCCAGCTCCAAATTTATAGAATTGAAAGTAGGTCACTTTTTTTAGGCTGTGCGGGATAAAAATTGATTTTTTATAAAGAAATAATTTTTAAACGAAGGAACGAAAATACGCTGAAATGCTATTGAGAAGATTTCTATAATTAAATTTGATGTATTACAAATTATTATGCAAAAACACTAATTGCTCTAAATTTTCGTCATTTCTTGATTATTTCCTGCTTTGAAAAAAACATACTTCCTGAAAGCAGTACTAAAAGATGCAGACGAGTTATTTTGCACTTTTCTATAAAATTGGAAGTTTGTAGTAACAAGTATAGCACTGAGCCTAATCTCTGTGTGTGTGTACATTATCGTTACGAATTTTCGGTGTGTTCTGCTTGAAAACCATAAGTAGGAATATTTAAAAAAGTGTTAATTTCTGTTTATTTTAAACAAGGGTTTATCCACGGGTGAGGGCACAACCCCCCCCTTTTCCAAGAGAAATTTACGCTAGCTAAAATAGTGTTTCTAATTACGATGAGAAATTTCATGCAATTTTGAACTTGTATACGCAAAAAAAGTGCATAATTACAAAGTCCTAAACTATAAAACTTTAAAAAATGATCTTAAAGAAAGAAGCTTAAATTTAACCCATTTTCATAAAATTATATATTATTTACGATTATTATTATTTTCTTTTTAATAAGTAGAAACACATAGAAATTTGTGTTACTTTTGCTGCCTATTTCAAACACTGTCGTATTCAGAGGGAGAGTGTGAATCTTTCCCTCCCGGAGAAATATATTTGCACTAAATAAAATACGCTTTCTGAAATTGATAGCATATTTCAGAAAATTTTGAACTTGTATTCGCTTTGCGGAAGATGTTTAAATATATATTAAAAATTTAGTGTAAACACCGATTCCGAAATGACTCAAGGAAGTTGTGTATAATTATACAGCTCTAAAATAAAAAATCTTAATTTTTTAAAAATCTGAGATGTAACTCTTTTGTACCAATAAAGGTTTTCATTTTATTTATTTTTTCAAAATCATAAGTAGCAGCATATGAGAATTCGCGCTAATTTTTTAAAACTTGAAACAAAGGCGCATCCAGAGGCAGGGCGCAACCCTCCACCTCTGAGAGAAATATATTTGCTCTAGATAAAATGGGTTTTCTAATATTGATAGCATATTTAAACATTTATATTTATTACGATTTTTTAAAAGGGGATACAAGAGGCGCATGGAGAGGGCATTGGGCGCACAGGGCGCCAACCCTCCACCTCTGGAGAGAAATATATTTGCTCTAGATAAAATGGGTTTTGTAATACTGATAACATATTCCGAAATTTATATTTATTACGATTTTTTAAATTTTTTTATGTAGTCATAAGTAGGAACGTATTGAAATTAGTGATCTTTCTTTGCTTCAAAGAAGGGCGTTTCCAGAGGCGGGGCGCAACTCCCCAACCCAAGAGAAATATATTTACACTGGATAAAATGGGCTTCCTAATAATGATAGCGTATTTGAGGCAATTTTGAACTTTGTATTCGATTTCAGGAAAATATTGAACTGCGTTGAAAATTTAAGTAGGCATTTTCGAAATTAATATAAGAAAGTTATAAATAATTCTAAAAGTCCTAAAATATTAAAAGAAAAAATTACTAATAAAATGCTCAAAGTTACCCCTTTGTTGTGTAACGATCTGCCCTCGTCAGACAGTAACAAACTGCGTCAAAAATATTCTTCACAAGTTGTACTCTGCACTCCTATAAACAATAAACATACTTCTCTAATGCATTTTTAGAAGAAAATAAAAATTAAGTACAGGTATTCCAATGGAAATTTTCTGAGGCTCTTTCCTAAAAAAAAAAATACTGGCAATTACTACATGCTGATATTTCGTGGATACTTCATAACGCTAGTAAATTGTAAAAATCGAATTTATTTTATTTATTTATTTTTTTTTTCAATGGCGTAATAATTGCTTTAAAAACTGGTTAAACTTTGCATTATACCTTAAAAGAACATAATCTTATCGGTTTGGAATGGTTCATGACCAGGTTGTGGAGAGACAAAAATGATAATAATGTATCAATGGCATACTAATAACTAAATGTATCCTCAATGTGTCTCATAAACAACATCACCCTTCCGTTATTGAGAAAATCTATTCCTTCTGCTTTGCAGTAGAAATATTTAATAGGTGCCACAACAACGGCAGGTTCATACTCAAGACTTTGGTTTTCACATCCTTTAAAAAATCTTATTTTAACGTCAATTTTTTGGTTTATATTTGTGTACGCATGCACCCATTCTCAATATGCTCTTCCAAGGAAAAAAAGAACCCACGCCGCGGCTCACTGCCGGGTAGTGTTTTGCCGCACCGCGAATTTCCGGGCATCGCAAACCTCTAATTCCTACTGCAATGTGCCGTAAAGGCACGTACTTGAAAACTGGGTCTACTTTCGTCCAACATTTGGTCACTCTGGCCGCTGCAGACCAATTGCTAAATACAGCAATAATTTTGTGGTGGTTTTACTTTCCGAACATGTACCATGTAAGGAAAGTATTGTAAACATGAAAAAATTCGACTTCGAGATTTTGGTGTTTTTACACGTTTTGAGGGCTTCTGAATCCATTTATGCTATTTTTACGAGATGTATGTATGTATATGTGTGAGTGTGTATGTGTGTGTGTGTGTGTGTGTGTGTGTGTGTGTGTGTGTGTGTGTGTGTGTGTGTATGTGTGTTTGTGTGTGTGTGAGTGAACACGATAGCTCCTGAACGGAGCATTCGATTGAGCTCAAATTGGATATATATGTCATAAACCACCGTCGCAAGACCGGTATTGATTTTGGTGTGTATAGGACTTATAGTTTTTCTACAGGGCTACGACAAAGATTTCTTTTACATTATGGCCTATGGGGGGAATTTCTTGAAAGTGCGCTAGCGTTTAAACGGTAGATTAGATAGAGCTCAAATTGGATATATATGTTATAAACCACCGTTGCAAGACCGGTATTGATTTTGGTGTGTATAGGACTTATAGTTTTTCTACAGGGCTACGACAAAGATTTCTTTTACATTATGGCCTATGGGGGGAATTTCTTGAAAGTTCGCTAGCGTTTAAACGGTAGATTCGATTGAGCTCAAATTGGGTATATATGTTATAAACCACCGTTGCAAGACCGGTATTGATTTTGGTGTGTATAGGACTTATAGTTTTTCTACAGGGCTACGACAAAGATTTCTATTACATTATGGCCTATGGGGGGAATTTCTTGAAAGTGCGCTAGCGTTTACACGGTAGATTAGATAGAGCTCAAATTGGATATATATGTTATAAACCACCGTTGCAAGACCGGTATTGATTTTGGTGTGTATAGGACTTATAGTTTTTTTACAGGGCTACGACAAAGATTTCTTTTACATTATGGCCTATGGGGGGAATTTCTTGAAAGTGCGCTAGCGTTTAAACGGTAGATTCGATTGAGCTCAAATTCGGTATACATGTTATAAACCACCATCCTAAGACCGGTATTGATTTTGGTGTGTATAGGACTTATAGTTCTCCTACAGGGCTACGACAAATCTTTCTTTTATGTTATGGCATAATGGCATATGGGGAGAAATTCTTGAAAGTGCGCAAGCGTTTAAACGGTGCATTCGATTGAGTTTCAATTTGGTATATGTTTGAATTATTCATCGATTAAAATTTATTTAAGTGCTTGGTAATGATCTTAATCGTAAGTGTTCGGAAAGTCGAGTGGAGTCACTCCAGATTTTTTTATTTTATTGAAAAGCAACTGGAATAAAGATTTTACGGACGATGTAGACTCTGAAAACCGCACGATTTTAAAATGCAGAACGACATTTGTTTCCATATTTGTTTGTGTCTACTTTTGTTTTACAATTATAACGGATGTGATAAGAATTCAACAGTTCTGCGCCGAAACACTGAGCTCACTTTTCTCAGGCAAAAATTTCCAATTTTTAACGGTGAATGATTACAGAAGCGGATCTACAGGGAGGGGCTAAACCCCATCTCCATTGAATCTAAATGGTGGTTATATACTTGGTTTGTACGAGTCTTGGATTTCCTAAAATTCCGAACTTTTGAAATAGTGTCCTAAAATGGTCTGATATTTTAAGAGTGATTTTATAAAATTATTAAGAGAATTTTATAAAATACGGAAAAAAGGTCTCTCGAGTATCTCAAATATAAGAAATTTTAGCGAGAGCACTGAGATGTAGATGTGAACTAACTTAGGGAATAAAAACTTTTAACTCGTATTACATGTCTGATGCAAAAAATTTACAATAGCTATTACGGTGGTTAGGTACTTCTCTGAATCCCCATAATCTTTGGAAATCAGACATTTTGAAGCTAATTTTCATGTGAACGGTTTTGTTCTTAATAGCCTACATTCAGATTCAATGGAGGTGGAACTCAGTCTCTCCCCGTAGATTTCCTCCTGTAATAATTACATTATTTTGACTTTTAGAAATAAAAATGCTCCTGCCTGAGAAGAATAAGCTCAGTCTTTTAACTCTTTTAGCTCAGTCGTTCAGGTGAAGAGATCCTGAACACTAATCGAAAACCGGGATAATGGTAAAAACAAAATGATTTACAAAAGCATGGTTTTTACTTTAATGGGCGGCGTCTGTACTCTGTATACGCCCATTGCGTAAAATAATTGAACCCTCCAAAAATCTTTTTTGACGTAAAAAATCGGAACGAAATCACACTAATATTTAAAAAAGTGTTAATTTTGCTGTTTATTTTAAACAAGGGTTTATCCATGGGTGAGGGCACAACCCCTCCGCCCTTTTCCAAGAGAAATTTACGCTAGCTAAAATAGTGTTTCTATTTACGATGAGAAATTTCATGCAATTTTGAACTTGTATACGCAAAAAAAGTGCATAATTACAAAGTCCTAAACTATAAAACTTTAAAAAATGATCTTAAAGAAAGAAGCTTAAATTTAACCCATTTTCATAAAATTATATATTATTTACGATTATTATTATTTTCTTTTTAATAAGTAGAAACACATAGAAATTTGTGTTACTTTTGCTGCCTATTT
This sequence comes from Cheiracanthium punctorium, assembly GCA_038373885.1. Classification (NCBI taxonomy): domain Eukaryota; kingdom Metazoa; phylum Arthropoda; class Arachnida; order Araneae; family Cheiracanthiidae; genus Cheiracanthium; species Cheiracanthium punctorium. The sequence goes on along the minus strand of JAWZYV010012138.1, from coordinate 5,598 downwards.
CAAACACTGTCGTATTCAGAGGGAGAGTGTGAATCTTTCCCTCCCGGAGAAATATATTTGCACTAAATAAAATACGCTTTCTGAAATTGATAGCATATTTCAGAAAATTTTGAACTTGTATTCGCTTTGCGGAAGATGTTTAAATATATATTAAAAATTTAGTGTAAACACCGATTCCGAAATGACTCAAGGAAGTTGTGTATAATTATACAGCTCTAAAATAAAAAATCTTAATTTTTTAAAAATCTGAGATGTAACTCACTTGTACCAATAAAGGTTTTCATTTTATTTATTTTTTCAAAATCATAAGTAGCAGCATATGAGAATTCGCGCTAATTTTTTAAAACTTGAAACAAAGGCGCATCCAGAGGCAGGGCGCAACCCTCCACCTCTGAGAGAAATATATTTGCTCTAGATAAAATGAGTTTTCTAATATTGATAGCATATTTAGACATTTATATTTGTTACGATTTTTTAAATTATTTTCTGTAGTGATAAGTAGGAACATATAGAAATTTGTTATCTTTCTTTGCTAGAAAGAAGGGCGTATCCAGAGGCGGGGCGCAACTCCCCACCCCAAGAGAAAAATATATTTACACTGGGTAAAATGGGCTTCCTAATAATGATAGCGTATTTTAGGCAATTTTGAACTTTATATTCGCTTTGTGGAAGATGTTTAAATAGATATTGAAAATCTAGCGTAGTTATACAGCTCTAAAATATAAAAACTTAATTTTTAAAAAAGCTCAGATGTATCTCTTTTTATCTAATCTTTTGTGCCAATAAAGGTTTTCATTTTATTTATTATTTTCAAAATCATAAGTAGCAGCATATAAGAATTCGCGCTAATGTTTTAAAACTTAAAACAAAGGCGTATCCAGAGGCTGGGCGCAACCCTCCACTTTTGAGAGAAATATATTTGCTCTAGATAAAATGGGTTTTGTAATACTGATAACATATTCCGAAATTTATATTTATTACGATTTTTTAAATTTTTTTATGTAGTCATAAGTAGGAACGTATTGAAATTAGTGATCTTTCTTTGCTTCAAAGAAGGGCGTTTCCAGAGGCGGGGCGCAACTCCCCAACCCAAGAGAAATATATTTACACTGGGTAAAATGGGCTTCCTAATAATGATAGCGTATTTGAGGCAATTTTGAACTTTGTATTCGATTTCAGGAAAATATTGAACTGCGTTGAAAATTTAAGTAGGCATTGTTTTCGAAATTAATATAAGAAAGTTATAAATAATTCTAAGAGTCCTAAAATATTAAAAGAAAAAATTACTAATAAAATGCTCAAAGTTACCCCTTTGTTGTGTAACGATCTGCCCTCGTCAGACAGTAACAAACTGCGTCAAAAATATTCTTCACAAGTTGTACTCTGCACTCCTATAAACAATAAACATACTTCTCTAATGCATTTTTAGAAGAAAATAAAAATTAAGTACAGGTATTCCAATGGAAATTTTCTGAGGCTCTTTCCTAAAAAAAAAAATACTGGCAATTACTACATGCTGATATTTCGTGGATACTTCATAACGCTAGTAAATTGTAAAAATCGAATTTATTTTATTTATTTATTTTTTTTTTCAATGGCGTAATTTAATTGCTTTAAAAACTGGTTAAACTTTGCATTATACCTTAAAAGAACATAATCTTATCGGTTTGGAATGGTTCATGACCAGGTTGTGGAGAGACAAAAATGATAATAATGTATCAATGGCATACTAATAACTAAATGTATCCTCAATGTGTCTCATAAACAACATCACCCTTCCGTTATTGAGAAAATCTATTCCTTCTGCTTTGCAGTAGAAATATTTAATAGGTGCCACAACGGCAGGTTCATACTCAAGACTTTGGTTTTCACATTCTTTAAAAAATCTTATTTTAACGTCAATTTTTTGGTTTATATTTGTGTACGCATGCACCCATTCTCAATATGCTCTTCCAAGGAAAAAAAGAACCCACGCCGCGGCTCACTGCCGGGTAGTGTTTTGCCGCACCGCGAATTTCCGGGCATCGCAAACCTCTAATTCCTACTGCAATGTGCCGTAAAGGCACGTACTTGAAAACTGGGTCTACTTTCGTCCAACATTTGGTCACTCTGGCCGCTGCAGACCAATTGCTAAATACAGCAATAATTTTGTGGTGGTTTTACTTTCCGAACATGTACCATGTAAGGAAAGTATTGTAAACATGAAAAAATTCGACTTCGAGATTTTGGTGTTTTTACACGTTTTGAGGGCTTCTGAATCCATTTATGCTATTTTTACGAGATGTATGTATGTATATGTGTGAGTGTGTATGTGTGTGTGTGTGTGTGTGTGTGTATGTGTGTTTCTGTGTGTGTGAGTGAACACGATAGCTCCTGAACGGAGCATTCGATTGAGCTCAAATTGGATATATATGTCATAAACCACCGTCGCAAGACCGGTATTGATTTTGGTGTGTATAGGACTTATAGTTTTTCTACAGGGCTACGACAAAGATTTCTTTTACATTATGGCCTATGGGGGGAATTTCTTGAAAGTGCGCTAGCGTTTAAACGGTAGATTAGATAGAGCTCAAATTGGATATATATGTTATAAACCACCGTTGCAAGACCGGTATTGATTTTGGTGTGTATAGGACTTATAGTTTTTCTACAGGGCTACGACAAAGATTTCTTTTACATTATGGCCTATGGGGGGAATTTCTTGAAAGTTCGCTAGCGTTTAAACGGTAGATTCGTTTGAGCTCAAATTGGGTATATATGTTATAAACCACCGTTGCAAGACCGGTATTGATTTTGGTGTGTATAGGACTTATAGTTTTTCTACAGGGCTACGACAAAGATTTCTATTACATTATGGCCTATGGGGGGAATTTCTTGAAAGTGCGCTAGCGTTTACACGGTAGATTAGATAGAGCTCAAATTGGATATATATGTTATAAACCACCGTTGCAAGACCGGTATTGATTTTGGTGTGTATAGGACTTATAGTTTTTCTACAGGGCTACGACAAAGATTTCTTTTACATTATGGCCTATGGGGGGAATTTCTTGAAAGTGCGCTAGCGTTTAAACGGTAGATTCGATTGAGCTCAAATTCGGTATACATGTTATAAACCACCATCCTAAGACCGGTATTGATTTTGGTGTGTATAGGACTTATAGTTCTCCTACAGGGCTACGACAAATCTTTCTTTTATGTTATGGCATAATGGCATATGGGGAGAAATTCTTGAAAGTGCGCAAGCGTTTAAACGGTGCATTCGATTGAGTTTCAATTTGGTATATGTTTGAATTATTCATCGATTAAAATTTATTTAAGTGCTTGGTAATGATCTTAATCGTAAGTGTTCGGAATGTCGAGTGGAGTCACTCCAGATTTTTTTATTTTATTGAAAAGCAACTGGAATAAAGATTTTACGGACGATGTAGACTCTGAAAACCGCACGATTTTAAAATGCAGAACGACATTTGTTTTCATATTTGTTTGTGTCTACTTTTGTTTTACAATTATAACGGATGTGATAAGAATTCAACAGTTCTGCGCCGAAACACTGAGCTCACTTTTCTCAGGCAAAAATTTCCAATTTTTAACGGTGAATGATTACAGAAGCGGATCTACAGGGAGGGGCTAAACCCCATCTCCATTGAATCTAAATGGTGGTTATATACTTGGTTTGTACGAGTCTTGGATTTCCTAAAATTCCGAACTTTTGAAATAGTGTCCTAAAATGGTCTGATATTTTAAGAGTGATTTTATAAAATTATTAAGAGAATTTTATAAAATACGGAAAAAAGGTCTCTCGAGTATCTCAAATATAAGAAATTTTAGCGAGAGCACTGAGATGTAGATGTGAACTAACTTAGGGAATAAAAACTTTTAACTCGTATTACATGTCTGATGCAAAAAATTTACAATAGCTATTACGGTGGTTAGGTACTTCTCTGAATCCCCATAATCTTTGGAAATCAGACATTTTGAAGCTAATTTTCATCTGAACGGTTTTGTTCTTAATAGCCTACATTCAGATTCAATGGAGGTGGAACTCAGTCTCTCCCCGTAGATTTCCTCCTGTAATAATTACATTATTTTGACTTTTAGAAATAAAAATGCTCCTGCCTGAGAAGAATAAGCTCAGTCTTTTAACTCTTTTAGCTCAGTCGTTCAGGTGAAGAGATCCTGAACACTTATCGAAAACCGGGATAATGGTAAAAACAAAATGATTTACAAAAGCATGGTTTTTACTTTAATGGGCGGCGTCTGTACTCTGTATACGCCCATTGCGTAAAATAATTGAACCCTCCAAAAATCTTTTTTGACGTAAAAAATCGGAACGAAATCACACTAATATTTAAAAAAGTGTTAATTTTGCTGTTTATTTTAAACAAGGGTTTATCCATGGGTGAGGGCACAACCCCTCCGCCCTTTTCCAAGAGAAATTTACGCTAGCTAAAATAGTGTTTCTATTTACGATGAGAAATTTCATGCAATTTTGAACTTGTATACGCAAAAAAAGTGCATAATTACAAAGTCCTAAACTATAAAACTTTAAAAAATGATCTTAAAGAAAGAAGCTTAAATTTAACCCATTTTCATAAAATTATATATTATTTACGATTATTATTATTTTCTTTTTAATAAGTAGAAACACATAGAAATTTGTGTTACTTTTGCTGCCTATTTCAAACACTGTCGTATTCAGAGGGAGAGTGTGAATCTTTCCCTCCCGGAGAAATATATTTGCACTAAATAAAATACGCTTTCTGAAATTGATAGCATATTTCAGAAAATTTTGAACTTGTATTCGCTTTGCGGAAGATGTTTAAATATATATTAAAAATTTAGTGTAAACACCGATTCCGAAATGACTCAAGGAAGTTGTGTATAATTATACAGCTCTAAAATAAAAAATCTTAATTTTTTAAAAATCTGAGATGTAACTCTTTTGTACCAATAAAGGTTTTCATTTTATTTATTTTTTCAAAATCATAAGTAGCAGCATATGAGAATTCGCGCTAATTTTTTAAAACTTGAAACAAAGGCGCATCCAGAGGCAGGGCGCAACCCTCCACCTCTGAGAGAAATATATTTGCTCTAGATAAAATGAGTTTTCTAATATTGATAGCATATTTAGACATTTATATTTGTTACGATTTTTTAAATTATTTTCTGTAGTGATAAGTAGGAACATATAGAAATTTGTTATCTTTCTTTGCTAGAAAGAAGGGCGTATCCAGAGGCGGGGCGCAACTCCCCACCCCAAGAGAAATATATTTACACTGGGTAAAATGGGCTTCCTAATAATGATAGCGTATTTTAGGCAATTTTGAACTTTATATTCGCTTTGTGGAAGATGTTTAAATAGATATTGAAAATCTAGCGTAGTTATACAGCTCTAAAATATAAAAACTTAATTTTTAAAAAAGCTCAGATGTATCTCTTTTTATCTAATCTTTTGTGCCAATAAATGTTTTCATTTTATTTATTATTTTCAAAATCATAAGTAGCAGCATATAAGAATTCGCGCTAATGTTTTAAAACTTAAAACAAAGGCGTATCCAGAGGCTGGGCGCAACCCTCCACTTTTGAGAGAAATATATT